>JARJRE010000069.1:0-12352 GCA_030783385.1 Akanthomyces dipterigenus | reverse complement strand
ATGCTCTGTCGGGCGTCGTCTTGCTGTCTGTGTGTACGGTTCGTCAGAGGGAGGCCGCCTTCCCGGCTATCGTGTTGTGATCATTTGGAGCCGCGTGGCATGACTTACTGCCGCTTTTGTTCCTGGTCTTGTGCGCCGCCGCCGCCGCCGCCGCCGCCGCCGGGGTGGGATCGGGCGAAGGGGTGCTCGAGGGCGGGTGCTGTCGCTGCTTGAGCGGCGAGTCGTGGTGGTGACGGCTGTGCGCGTGGGCCGAGTCGAGCGGGCGCTTCGAACGGGAGACGCTGCTGGCGGACGGCGGCGACGGCGGCGCGGCAGGGGCCGGTACGAAGACAACGGCGCCGGCGCGAGGAGGCGTGACGGGCCGGTTTGACGTCGGCAGCAGGATTGGTTCCCGCGGCTGCTTCTCCGGTCGCTGCTGCGGCGGCGGTGCTGGCTGCGGTGGCGGGAGGTGCTGCGGCGGCAGCTGGGTCGTCTGCTGCTGCTGCTGCTGGGGTACTGATGATGTCTCGCGAGGCGTATTAGACGTCGTTGCCAGCTCCTTGGTCAAGCCAGTGAGAAAGGTCAAGGCTTGCAAGGCGGCATACTGTTTTGCGTCCTGTTGATCCCACGCGTTAGCATCGCTCAACTACCAACCACACACATGCACACACACAACTCTCATACCTTTTTATTCGCAAACAGCGCCGGCTGCACGCCCTCCTTATTCTTCGGAAACGTCTCGCCGCACCACGGCAGCACGCACTCGCAGTGCCAGCGCAGCTGCAGCACGCCCTTGTACGGCACGTCCACCGGGTCGCTCATCCTAAACGTCGGCGGCTCCAGCCGGTTTCCCTGGGCAAAGTCTGCCGGCGCCTCGTCGTTAGCATACCAGACGCCTTCCATGGGGGTAGCTGTCACAGCAGCAGCAGCAGCAGAGGTCATGCCCTCTGCCGCCGCCGCGGCCAGCGACGCCGACGACCTACGCATGAGCTTGCTGACGTGGTCCTCCTTGGGCACGCGCGGCTCCGCGCAGAAGCTGACGAGCTGCGACAGCGCGAGCAGCTGCGCCTGGGTCAGCGCCGTGGTGCCGCGCGCGGCCGACGCCTGCGCCTGCTCGGCCGAGTCGAGCCACGCGCGGATCGAGGCCCACGGTATGAGGATGAGCGGCGAGAGCTCGACGGCCTTGACGGGGGGCGTCATTGTACTGCTGAACCGGATAGACCAAAAGAAGAAAGAAGAAAGAAGGAAAGAAGGAAAGAAAGAATGGTATATGAAAGAGAAGAGTAGAAAAAGGAAGAAAAGCGCAGTCGTGGTATGATCCTGTTTATGTGCTGTACCGTCTTTCGCGACAGTGCGTACAGAGAGGATGGACTCACGCAGAAGCGGATAGATGAAAACTAGATGAGAGTTTGCCTGCAAGGTGAAAATAGAATTGTTTGTCCTTCTTTCTTTTTAATACATACATCACAAACGGCCAGCGAGAAAAGTGTAAGCGGCGTACAAGCCGCGTACAAGAAAAGCGGCACAACTCGGCGTTGGCAGGGACAAGGAAAAAAAAAGAGAGATGCAAAAAGTGATTCGGCGCGTCTGCTTTGTGGTGTTGAACAGCGTTTGGTGGGATGTTGCTGTGGTGTATGTGCAAGACAGTACCGTCCTGTCCCGCCTCTGTGCAACGAAACGATACGGGCGGAGCGATGCCATGAAACGCGAATGAAAAAAATAAATAAAAAAATTATATAAGCAGATGTACAGGATAAGCGTAATGTACTCCAAACGCAATCCGTTTCCTCGTATAATGTGTTGTATTTTGATAAAAATCGCTAATAGCAAAGAAGAATTATTCTTAACCGATACTCCATTCTTGTTCCTATCAAGTCCCCCAAAGCCAAGCAAGAAAAATGCCTTTTATTCCAACAATCCAGTCCCAACCCCATGTACCTATCATCCAAGCGTGATAATCTCAAAACACCCAAAAGTGCCAGTAACTTGGCCAACAAACGCCACTGCTATACCCCCTTCTACCGCGCCCCCTTGGGCGAACCGCTGTCCGACAACTCCTCGTACTCGAGCTGCCATTTGTCCACCTCGCTAAATTTTTTCGTCGCGCGCTTCAGCTCGTCTATCGACTGGAAATCTGGCGCGGCCGCCCCCGCTGTCGTATCCTCAAAGGTATCGTCTGCGAGCGGCTGGAACTGGCTGTCGTCCTCGACCTCTTCATCGTCCGAGTGGTTTTCTTTATCCGAGGAGCGGCGGCCATATGTCTTGTGCTTGGACGAGCTGCGGGTGCGGCGGGCTGTTGTGCTCGGCTGCTGCTGTTTTTGGCCAGAGGCAGAGGCGGCGCGGCTTGGCGGACGACTGACACGGCCCCCGCGTGTGCGCGTTACAGGCGCCTCTTCTTCTTCTTCTTCTTCTTCCTCCTCCTCGACGTCTTCCTCCTCATCACTGTTGGCGCCGCCCCGACGTGTCTTTTTGTACTTTCTCTTAGGCAGTAGATTGGCCAGGTCGGCCGTCGTAAGGGGCTTTGGTTGAGGAGCGTGTAGAGGAGCCCGACCCTCGTGATTGGGCGAGTGCGTCAACGATGGCGGAGAGGAAATATCGGACAGGATCCCGTCGTCCTCTCCCGCGGCAGCGCGAAGTGGCGTTGTGAAGGAGGGACGGCGGCGACGCTTCGCCAGTGCGTGAATGTCGGGCCAAACATCGTCCTCATCCTCGGACCCGCTGCTGGCGGGCGGCGCGTTGATCTCGTCCAAATTGATGGGCGTCATGGCCCGCTGGCGGATGGGTGTGGACGGGGGCATCTGTGGCGAGTCCAGATCGGAAATCTCCGAATCGCTGTCTGTTTCCTCAGTCCTCGTCGTCTTGGCAGCTCGCTCCTCGGTCGCAGCCGCCTCGCTCTTTCGCTTCCTCGTCGCTGGCCCTGCGCTCACATTGGCCGAGACAGTTCTCCTCTGGGGGGCGGCAGCGGCGACGGTGGCATTCGAGACCAGGCTGGCCCGCGTGCGGCGGCGGCCCGTGTGCAGCGGCGTGGACTCGGCGTCCGGCAAAAGCTCCTCGCCCTCGCTCTCGAGCTCCGACTGCGCGCCACCACCGCGGCCCGACGTCTCTGAGCGGGGTCCCTTGCGCGTGGTGCCCAAAATGCTAGGCTCTCGCGCCCGTCGGCGAAACGCACCAATGCTAAAAGAAGTCGTCAGCGCCGAGTTGTTGGCGGCGCCGCCACGGCTGCTGGGTCGGATGGGGGGGTCGTTGCGGCCGACGAAGCTCGACGCGCGCGAGCGTGGCTTAAAGGTGCTCCACGAGCGCGTCGTCGACGCCGAGCGCGGCGTCGCCCTGTCGTCGCCATCCGACACGTCGGCAAAGCTGTCGCCCAGATCGCCAAAGACGCTGTCGTCGGCGAGGTCCAGGCCCGTGGTGTCGCGGCGGAGCGACGGCGTTTCCAGTGCGCGTCGGCCAATCTCGAGAGAGTCGACGCTGGTGTTGCGAATGGAAGAAGCGGGTGCGCGGGAGGAACCGGCAGCAGAGGCATTATCGACGGATTCTTGTCGCTTGGAAGAGGCGGCGCGGCTGGCTCGTGTGCGGCCGCGAGCAGGGGCGGCTTGTTGTTCAGTGTCGCTCAGGGCCGTCACGCTGGCAGCGGGAGCATCGGCGGCCTGACGCGATCTCCGCGTGCGAGCCATCGTTAAGGTGTCTGTTTTTATGAAGACCGATGCAACTAGAGATTCTAGGATTTGTAATTGTTTTTTTCTTTCGCGTGAGGGAAACGTCGTTGATTATGCTGAACTTGGATGTTTTGAGATTTGAAGTGGTGATATTGGGAGTTTGACGATCCACGGCGCGTCGCGACGCGTGGGGAACATTGCCCCACTAAAAAGTTGAACTCTTTTTATCCACTCGATAAAGGCTTGAACATTGTTAAGCACCAAACATTGGATTATCGGTTCATGTCATGAGAGTAGATGAACTGGCTAGAATACCCTAGCTGTATGAGATTGAACCGTACCCAAACGCCTTCTATGCTAAGCCTTTCCAGACACTTGTACAAATGTGTAATATACAATATTAGTTTACAATGGCCTCTTAAATCAAAGCCTGGCCCATAAACATGCTTCTCTTGACATCGGCGACAACATCACGACGATCGTCGTTGCCGACAAGAACAATGCCACGTCCACGCCGACCCATGCGTCCTGCGCGGCCCAGGCGATGTATAAAATCAATGGTGGTGTGCGGCACATCGTAGAGAATGACGTGGCGCACAGCGACGGTGTCGATACCTCGAGAGGCCAAGTCCGTGACGACCAAGACCTTGATGCTGGAGAGCCAGCTGCGCGCTACCTTGCCATCCGGCCGGGCCACACGGAGGGGGTCGGGGTTGGTAAAGACTTGGAGAATCTCGCCGTGTCGCTTCTCGGGCGTGTCACGATGCAGTGCTTGGGCATCGATGCCTTTGGAACGAAGGTAGTCGGCCAGCTCCTCGGTCTTTTCGCGCTCGTTAACAAAGACAATGATGCGACGAACGTCAACCTCCTCCTTGACAGGACCTTCATGCTGCACGGATTCACGACCAATGCTAAAGATGGACTCTGCACAGGCGAGATCCTTGTTGTTTCTATAAGGATCGCGTGAGACGTCAATGACACCGAGCTGCACACGGCGGGGGATCGCGTGAAGATTCGGCGTCACGATGCGCTTCATGTCGGGATAGTTGACGGCCAGGTAGGTGTTGAGCTTCTTGGGAATGGTTGCTGAGCAGCAGACCAACTGCTTCAGGGAGGGCGTCGCCCGCTCGATGATGCTCATGGTGACGGGCGCGAAGCTTCGATCGAGGAGGGAGTCTGCCTCGTCGATGATGAGGTGAGAAACGCGGGACAGGATATTGGGGTCGGAATCGGCCATGGCGGCGATCAAGTGAGGCGTAGAAACGATGACGTCAAGACCCTTGGGCGAGTATACATTGCGCTGAATCTGCTGGGGCTTGAGATCGGAAGAGAGCATCTCGGTTTTGAACTTGGCGACGTGCGAGATGGTCTTGGACACGCGCATCACCTGCTGGCAAAGCTCCGCGGTGGGGACCAGGATAACGACCTTGGGCCGAGCCATGGTGGGATGGGGCTCGTCAAAGGGCTTAGACTTTCCAGGGCTTTCCTCCTGGCGCTTCTTTTCAGCCGTGAATCGTTCGTTGTAAGCGGCAATGTCTGGGTCGTTGGCTTCGGCCTGTTTGAGCGCGTTGACGGCGGGTAGCATGTACGCCAGGGTCTTGCCCGATCCAGTCTCGGCGGCGAGCAGAAATGACGGTACCTTTCCAGGCTCTATACTGGTTGGTGCCTTGGACTGCGACTTTTCTATGAATCCAGTCGAGGTCTGGCCCAGGAGGGCGGGGATGGCGAGGCGCTGGACAGGGGTAGGGCGGATGTCCGTCATGCCCTTGAAGAGCTCCTCCTTGATGGCAGTTTGCACCGAGGGTAGCAGATTGAACTGATCAAAGGACTCGTAGTCGGTCATGCGGTCCTTCATGTTCGTTCGTCGGCCGTAGGAGACAGAGGCGAGGGCACGATGCATCTTGAGGGCCTTGCGATCGTCGATGGGCTTGCGAGTGTCGCTGCGCCTGTCGGCGGCCGCGCGAGGCAGACGTCTAGGATCAATGTTGGCGACTCGCTTGTTCATGCCACCGAAAGGTCCTGGGGCTTGGCGCTTGCGTCTGGCGTCTTTGGTGGACGAGGGTGTGCGGTGAACATTGTCGGACAGGACCATGCGCGAGGGGCGAGCATCGCGGCGCACGGAAGCAAAACGGGCGCCAATGCAAGAATGCATGGAGGACAGCAGGGCAGGACGTAGAGAAAGCGCCGTCCTGCCGGCCAGCAGGCCTGCGTTCAACAGCGCAGACTTCATCGAGGCGGCGCGTGCGAAGCTGTGGTGTTGATTGCTGCGGCGGTGGCTAGCAAGCGTGCCATCCAGGAGAACATTTTCACTTTTCTTGCTGGCATCTGGCGTCTCCAAAATTAGCGGGTACGTACATCCACTGTAGCTTGGACAGGCTGCCCAAAGAGGAAATGGGTAAGTTGGGGAGGATGGATTTCGGCGAGCTAGCGTGGAGTAGTGCATGCAGGCTGATTAGGTCGGCAGAGGGATATCTTATCAGCGCATTTGTGATCAGCATGAGGGATGAATACGTAGGAATTTGGCCGAGCCTTTGTGGCTGAGTGTACTGCAATTACGACGCGCAGTTGGTCTATGACGCTGAACGCTGGCACTATGCCGCTGCGTCTTGGTGGGGGGACTCCACTGAATAGACGACGACACCCAGAAACAGGCTTTGGAAACGGCGAGAAGGAGTGGTAGGCTAGCTGACATTGCAACGGGCAAGTGATGCAGATTCGCCAGTGTAAAGAGATATATATTTGAGTTTGGGGTGATTGTCATTCCCAGGTGCAGAAGGCGGTATTCGCGGCTCCGGATATTATGGAATATTCGGCGTGGGCTCATGCGGGCTCAGCGGCAGGCTGACAGGGCGCCATGAGGCAGCAAAGTGGCAGAGTTCTAGGCCGTTGCAGGGCGCAGCATGCCTGGGTACACTACCGAGGTACCTAGGTACCAGGTAACGATTGTCACAGCATGGCTTGCCCGACTTGGTCGTCTCAGGGCGACATAGAAGGCGTCTGCTCCAACACAGCTCCGGATTTGTGAATAGCTAGAGTGATTATTGCATTGTCCTAATTCTGCTGTTTCTCTCATGGCACCATCTTATTTCCTCCAGCCACCGGCCCTTCTCTCGGGAACAGTCCAGCGCCCTCCGCGCTGTTCAGCGATGCTACTGTGGCTGGCTTAGCGTTGCCTCACCCCCACTACCATGGAAGCTGGGCGCCAATGCATTGCCCGTTTTCGCCTCTTCTCGCCTCAAATCTTTGGGCCAGTCGGGAGGGGTATATGATGCATGGAGAAGAAGGGTGCTCTAATTTTGACCTTGTTTTGATGGCGGCTTGCCCCCCTGTCGGCATCGTATTTCTTGCAGCCTGGCCGCAGAACTCTTAAAAGCCCCGACGTTCCACGAACCGCTGCACGTCGTCTTCTGCGCCTTGCATCCCGTCCCGAGACAGGCCAGGAACCAGCCCACATCATATATGCGAGTGACAAGACGTTTTCACCGACTAAGCTTCGCAGCTCGCCGAAAATCACGATCCATCGCAACTTGCGATACCTTTTATCCACTTCCCTCTCCCCCAACCCTCTGTCCGTGCACTGCCTCCGGCACCCTCTTCCGAACTGCACGTGCCTGCCCTCCTCACTGAGGTGTCCGCCTTGGCTACCGTTCCCGCGCCTCAATGTCCCTCATCTAAAGGCCTCATTTTTCTCTTTTACTTTTCACTTGTCCCTTCACCAGCTACTTCTGCTCAATTCCATCCATCGCAGCTCCCTTTGACGCCACACCTATTCCCACGACGCATCCGCCAGCCATCCGCAGCTCCGCGTGTCGCACCGTTCGCAAGCGCTGGGCAAGCATGCCCGTCACACTACTGTCATAATCGACAAAAACGTCACATCTCAACACAACGCTTCAATCTCTTCAACAGAGTTGCACAAACCTTCTCCATCCTTTGCCTGCGTACTAAATAGCGCGGCCAACTTTTTCGTCGCCATGTCTTACTCACATACCATTCCATACACCATTACGTACAGCGCTCCTTGTGACGGCAGCACGCTGTATATAGCCGGAACGTTCTCGAACCCCGAGTGGCTTCTCCAGGAAATGCAACCCTCAACTCCGTCGGGCCATTCCAACACCTACTCAATTAGGGTCATGGTTGAGCCTGGAAAAGAGTATCAGTACAGGTTTAGGCAAGGTCGAGATGGCCATTGGGTTGTCGATGAGCAGAAGCCAATTGGTAAGTCCATTGCAACTTTGAAAAAGGGCCAAGATTAAGATTTGCAGTCAAAAGTGTATTGGGCACCAAGAGCAATATTCTCCGAGCCAAAGAGCCAGCCAAACCCGGCAGCGGCAACGGCAACGTCAGCTTCACAGTGCCGCTGTTCGCGCATGAGCGTCTCGGCGCCTACACCCTGAGCGATGGCACCGATCAAGCGCCAGACACAACTAATGAGCTGAGAAGGGAAGTTTCACCTAGAACCATGGGCGACACCACGGTTGACTTGAACGACCCCACCCTTGAATCGTTCCCCTGCGACAAGTCGTCCATTTTGGGCACTCTACGTAAAATCCAGTCAAGCCTCGGCGAGCAGTCTGTTGCTGCCGAGGGCCATCGTTCGAGCCGGAGAAGCAGCCTTGATTCTGAAGACGGCTCCTCGGGCTCCACGAGCCCTAATGCCTATCGACGCAAAGAGAACCGGTTGTCGAATGGCAGCAAGCGCAACCCATCGGCGGCCTCCCTTGGCTCAATTGCAGAAGAACCTTCAGGCGGAGGTCAGAAACGCGAGCTGAGGAACATTGCCGAAGCCTCAGCAGCCGACAAGGGCGAAGCTCTCATGATGAGGGTGGCAAATCGACAATGTTAACTCAACAACCTATTTCCTCGATCAACGATTCATCTGGCGTTACTCCTTTTTTGTTTACTACAGCCAGCTTCGTTGATATCCCTGTGAATTTGAATCGATACAATTATTTATATCAAAAATTAATTCTGCCGCAAGGCAGTATGATATCTAGGGCTGACATGCTCTGGCATTGGAATAGACTGGAGATGAGTGACACGCGTCGTGGCTACACAGTAGGTGGTGGGTAGTTGTACAGAGTGTTACAAGCTCAAGTCAGGCAATCTCCCCAAACACAGTGGCTGGCATCGAGTTTGAACCATTCACACACCATCTAGTAAACGCAAAATGAGTCCTTTTCAAGTCCTGTCGAGACGTACATCGAGTGAGTCGCTGGCGACTTACAAGCGCGGGCAACGATTGACGACCCCACATGCGTTGGCCATTTATTCCGCCGTCACTTATTTCTGCCAAAGACGACCGATTGTCAGTAAATCAACAACAACTGGCTTTGGTGCTCTGCGTCTCTTTTCTTGTGACAGCGAACCGGAGGCACAGCAGGATTTATTCTTGGGAACCGCATCCTGCTCCAGCTCACAGCAGACGGCTCTCGCCATGTCGCTGCCACCCAACGTCATCCGCGTCAAACGCAAGCGGGTGGAGGAATCGCCCGTCACCTTTCTGCGTACGCCCTTCTCCCGTGGTTTGACCGTGGCGAGGCGCGTATAAGGCTAACCTAAACTGTCTCTACTCTCAGAAATCGACGAAAGCGCCAAGCGACACCGCAGCGACAGTAGCCACTGGGTCTACCAGCGACGAGGCTCAACGGCGCAGCGACCATCGAACCCTTCCTCCCTCCGCGGCGAGGCGAAGCCCCAGTTTCAGCTCTCGACGGTCAAAGACGCTGCAACACCGCGAAATGGAGCGTCACAGTCGAAGCAGGACCCTGGCAAGCTGACGCTGCCGCCGTCGGAGCCGCGCCGCTTCCGCGTGTCCAAGGCCATGCTGGCCGCCGCCGCCGCCAATGGTGGTGTTGCTGGATCGGCTTCAAAGAGAGATCGCCATGGCACGCCGACGCTGTTTGTAGAACGTTCGAGGCGTAAGAAGCTCGCACTCAAGCCGCGTCGTAGCATGCTCGCGCTGCAGGCTGTCGACGGCGAGGCGGCTGCTGCTGATGAGAGCAAGGAGATGAAGGCCAAACCTCTCAAGCGGCCGGGCGTCGCGAAACGTTCGCGTGAGGCGGCCAAAGAAGGGGTACCTTCCAAAAAAGACGACACACTGCAAAAGTCAACGGTGACGACTGCTGGCGCTGGGAACCCCCTGCCAGCGTCCCTCACGAACCGCGCTACCGAAGACATGAGCCAGATAACCGCCGACATGAACGATTGGGTCATGCGTGAGATGGGCGCGAGCTTGCAGAGGCTAGAGGACGAGCGCAAAAAGGAGGCGAAACCACCGGCATCGCCGTCGCGGTTCAAGCCCAAGGCCCCGGCGAAGCGCTACCACGAGCGCCACCCAGAGGTGCCCGCCCCGGGCAGCAGCACGGCCACGGACGTCGAGGGCGACACCAACATGACGGACGCGAGCGAGGAGGAAGACGGTGACGACGACGACGACTGGGTGATTGAGGAGTATATCCGCATCCCGGCCAATTCTGTGGCGCTGGACGTTACTGCGCCGTCGGATGTTGGCTTTTTGGTGCTCGATGGCGAGGAGGAGAGTCTTCTCTTCTTTGGGCCGCAAAACGACGACGAGGAGGACTGGAATGAGGATGAGGAAGATGAAAACGGTATGTCGATGCTGTGTCTAGACTTTTCGCCAAGAGATGAGAGCTAACCTTGGCACAAGCCGAAAACCACTATACGGCAGACTATCCCGAAGACGAGGTTGATTCCGAGGACGAATTTAACAGGAATGCATACTACTTTCGCAACAGAAACGCCTCGGACGATGAAGAATATGATCAGGACGAGTTTGATGTGGATGATGACGACGTTCACGGCGCGGACGGCAGGCCGGATGACGATGATGCACGGATGACGAGGATTCTGGAGCAGATGAAGAAGTTGAAGGCATCTCAGCGGTAGCTTCTGATATAAAAAGGATAAACAAGCATGGATGTATACGGCAGAGAATCGAGAGCATCAACCCAATGGACCATGGGGATGATTTCAGGCAAGACTCAGTCACAGTTGCAAACGGCCTGGAATTGGCAAATACGTATTCAATAACCAATTACTATTTAACTTTGTCGCCAAGCCTCAATTGTTTCCTTTATGTTTCCTTTACATCCAGCCTCTGTTTATCGCATCCATCGTGAAGCCGCTATGGTAGAGGAGTACACGGGGCCCGCTTCCCCCCCATCCCCCAAAACCACCCATGGCATTTTCAAGTTGTATTTAAGATGAAAAGCGTTCTCTGGCGGCCAATTCCGCCAGGATATGCATGTTTTCTTGGTGTATACTGGCTGCAGGCTGCTCACTTGCAGACCTTGATGTTGGGGAACTCGCCCTGCTGCTTGCAGTGCTGGCCGGCGGGGCAGTCGGCGTCGGAGCGGCAGTTGGCGGCGACGGCGGCGGCCAGGGCGAGGGTGATGAGAGCCTTGAACTGCATGTTGAGGGAGATGTTTGTTTGTAGTTGTTGTTGAGAATAAATGTGATGTATTTGTTTTGTTTTGGATGAAATGATGGAGCTGCGGTGATGAAAGACGAGAAGTGAGCTGTCTTATATAGTTTGCAAGCCAAACCCGGGTTCTAAAAGTTGGACAAGTTTCAATTAGTATTAACCACTATTATTCGTCCAGTCTCTTTTTACGTCAAAGGCACAGAAACTATCCGGTGAGGAGAGCGGGGAAGCTAGATTGTTTCTCCAATTCTATATTTGCTCGTTCCTCGTTGTAGTAAATGCCGGCGGCATCGGGCAAGCCTCGCCAGTTCGTTCCTACACGCGCAAGTCTGTGTTGATCCATGTTACAATAGGTAGGTACAACGACTTTCGACCATACCGCTTCCAGAATCCTTCAAAACGCTCCCCGCCTCCACTCCCCGACTATTAGAAACAAAAACTCCCGGCTTGCCATGTTGAAAAGGTCGGTCGCTCGGTTCTGGCGGCGCCCGTGTCAGCGTCAGCCTAGACCCCAACAGGCAAGTGCTGTCAGCATCTGGCCAGCCACGTCTCCTCTGTTGATGTCACAAATACCCTTTTACCGACAGTCCGTTTATTTGGCGCTGCTGTTGCTGTGCTCAAGAAAGTGGAAAGATCGGGCATTGCCTGTTTCCAATTAGTTTGATACAACTACCGGACCCCCCAGAAGGCTATGACAAGGCGCACCAGCTGAAGGAACGAACAGTGGCGTTTGCCAATCTTGCATGGGGGCTCATGCTGAACGAACTTCTCGGGATTAGACAGGGCCGGGAGAAAGGCCATAAACTCTTCTATGCCGCCATATCCTTGTTGGCGCTGTTGGCGGTGCTTGTAGCATGCCCAAGGGTTGTGAGCCTGCTCTGTGTATACGTAGGATACCAACTGCCATTGGCTGCAACCATCCGTGACCATGGGTCCCACGGCATGTAAGCGGTCACTCGGACATGTTGCTATACGCTTCTGCCGATCCAATGTGGCCGATTTGTCGCAATGAACAGAGCCGCCGCCTCCTGGTAGAAACTACTTGAAGCAGACGCCTAAATGCAGAGTAAGAGGCAATGTCGGGGTTTTCTTGCTAGCTGTTGCTCCTTTTGATAGACTGCCAGTGTTCGATGCCCGGGCATGTTTCGTCGGCCCCCGTGGGAGAACTTGTCAACAGAGAATACTTGCGGCGGCTTTGTGTCAACCAGTTTCCCCCAAGCTGTACCTGTAATGAAAATTTCCCGGGGGGGGGGGGGGGGGGGTGCTG
>JARJRE010000068.1:0-153769 GCA_030783385.1 Akanthomyces dipterigenus | reverse complement strand
AAATTTCCCGGGGGGGGGGGGGGCGCTGAGCTTTATTGACAGTATCAGAGTCATGGCAAGTTTCTGCAACAACGTATGGGCCAATTGGACTGGAGAACCTGACATCTTCTACGTAACGTGGCCAACGAGAACGCAGTCGCTGCCGTTGACGAGGTCGGCAAGTCTTGGCGGAAGGCAGGAGAGTGACATCATGTCGGTTTCACCAGACAAGAAACGCTGCTTGACGTTGCGGTAAGGCTCGGTATCTTTGTAGATGAATTAATACGACCGTACGGCCGAGTAAGCGTCGTCCACTGCGGTCAAGAGGACTCGCGTATCGAGAATCGAAACTCCAATGTCGTAGCTCTGATCTTAGTCGGACAAGTCGCTGTACGGGTGATCTGCGTCAATGGCAATATTGAGTACATGTCCCATGCGCGTGCCGGGTAAGAACTGTCCAATAACTGGTACTTTAAAGATGGAGATACTTGCGAATCGGGGGTGTAGCCCATGGTCTACCAAAGAGCAACATTGTCTTCTCGAAAGATGCGACTGTGGGACGTCGAAGTTGAAGCCATGTGTCTCTTTCCGGTTCAACAATTCACTTTCCCTCGAGCTTTCTGTCGCTTTTTATCGACAGATTGCAATATACTCGTAAAGCTAACGGTCGTGAGCTATCGGCCCTCGCTGATTGTTCTTCTTGCTGAGCCGTACTAGTACGTTGGATGCTCGAGAGTAACTGCCGTTTTGACCCTCACCATTCTCATCACGCGTTTTAATTATTTAAAAGAGAGAGAGAGAGTCTATCCTACATGACTTTAGCCTGCGCAATGGTGTTCATACTTGTTCATTTCCCGTCGAGTGCCGTTGTTCTTGAGTTTCAGCAGCCCGGGTGTCGCCATACCTCCATGCGTCGCGGAAAAAGCAGGGTACACAGGGAACAAGAAAACAGCTCATTATCGTCACACCCCTTGCAAAATATAATACGCTCAAAGGAGATACGCCAGGTCTAAAGGGTCCGCCGGCAGCTGCTGGTCACTCTGGTGAAGCGGAAAATGTGACGATACTGTCATGCGCGACAAGGGCGAGAAATACATTGAAAGTGAGAGTATCAATAATTACAGCGAGAAATATATAGACAAGGGAGAGTATCAGTATGCAGAGAACAGTCGACCCGGCGATCCCAGGCTGCTACACAGCACAAACAACGAAAGCTGCCCGTCGACTATAACGGTCAAGCATTCTGCATACGTGTCATCGTGCCTACGTAAATTTCTCCAAGCACCAACGTTAGTAGCCATCCAAGATCCCCTTCTCACGCCGAGACCATATCATCTGCCCGCTCCATGGCCACCGTCTCCTCCATCGCTGCCTGGAGCGCCACCGGGTTCCGCGGGACAAAGAGCGCCCGGTACCGGTGCGGCAGGGCCACGAGGCTGGTTGGGTCCGCGTTGCCGCTGATGGGGTGGCAGTCGACGGCGTCGTGCTTTTCGATGCGGAAGCTGCTGAGCAGGCGCATGTAGACGAGGTACAGCTCGCGGTTCGCCAGCAGCGAGCCGGCGCACATGCGATAGCCCGTCCCGTAGCTGAAGAGCGGCGCGTCGGGCTGCTCGTACCAACGCTCGGGGCGAAAGACGGCGGGATCGTCCCACACGGTCGAGTCTGCGAAAAGGGTGGTTAGCTTCATTTTCACTGTTGCCAGTGTTCTAGGTCAGGAGCTTACCCATATTGCATGCCCATGCATTGAGAAACAGGATAGAGCCCTTGGGAATGGTGCAGGCCCCATACACGACGTCCTTGACCGAGGCGCGCGGAAGGGCCAGTCGCAGAACCGTAAAGTAGCGCAGAGATTCTTTGACGAGGGCCACGACGTAGGCGCACTTTTGGTCATCCAGTTCGTCGCACATGGGGCGGGCCGCGTCGTACATCTTGCGAATCTCCTCGACAGCCTTGTCCTGGATGTCCTGGTTCTGCGACAAAAAGGCGACAAACCACGCCACCTGCGTCGTGACGGTATCCAGCCCGCCAGAGAGCATGGTCAGGCTGATGGACGTCAGTTCTTCCTTGTTGAGCTTGGCCTCCTCGTCCATGATGACGTTGGCCTGGATGCACGGCTTGTACGTGCCATTGGCGATGCGCTCGTCCAGGCCATTGTTGAGACGCGACAGGTAGACGTCGCGGCGGCGGCGCACCTCGCGAGCCTTGGCCGAGTGTGTGTTGATGGGGTTTAGGCGCAGCAGCGGAATGTAGTCCTGGAGATTGCCCGTCGTCGAGCGGAAGCGGCTGATTTCCTCCTCGACGTAGGTGATTTCATCAAAGAGGTTGTCTTTTTGGCTCTTGAGACGCACACCCCAGTTGAGCGTCAGGGCGAGTGATAGAGACAGCCGCTGGATCATGGGCATGGGATCCGTCGGCGTCTTGCCGGCGTCACCATACTGATAGAGCTCCTTGATGAAGTCGCGCGTCTCAATGTCCAGATGGGGAATGTACATCTGAATCGAGGGCTTGTTCAGCGCGGTGGCGGCGCCTTTGCGCCTGCGCTTCAGTGAGTCGCTGAACGGCGATGTGCCGATGGTGGTGCCAGCCGTGTCCGAAACAACCTGCAGATTCATCATTAGCCTGCTGCACTCTGAACTCGGCGGCTTCCCTTGCTCGTTTTCGTCAACTGACCTTGTGGAATGTGTAGAATTCTGGACGGGAGCTCATAGCCTGCAGATTGTGGCCAAAAAGAGTCCTGGCTGCAGCGGCCGAATTGATCACGACGACGGGAATATTGCCCAGCTGAACCTGGTAAACATGGCCAAATGTCTTTGCCCACTCGCGATACTTTTCCGCGGCATTGACACGAATATCCCACATGTTACCAATGACTGGCAGGCCTCGGGGGCCTTTCAGCCTGCCTATACGGGCATTGTAGCGAATGAATTCGTTGACGACGAGGTAAATAAGGGGCGCAAGGAGCAAAGTGATGGCAAGCACCTCTAGCGTGCTCCGACGGCCGTTGCCAGTAACAAGCGCCAGCAGATCTAAAGACCTGATCATGGTTGCAATGTGTCCTCTGCAGTCACAGGCTACCTTGCCTGGGTCTTGATGCCCGTGGCGGCTCGAAACCGAAGCGGGTGAGGGATTGATGAAATACGCATCGCCCGCCTGCATTTCCCCTCACCAGGGCATTAAAATAAATGACAATGACACATCGCTGGTTGGCAGTGTCTCACCCACCACTCTTGCGCCGCCTGTAGCCTTCCGCAAGCCACAAATCAAGGGAGCAGATTGCAGCCAGAGAGGTCGGTCTCAAGAAACGAGTGCGGGGAAACCCTGGAGGGGGGGGGGGGGAGTTGAGCTTTTCCGGTCTCAGCGAGAAACTAGTTTCAACACCAGGCGAAACCGGAATATTCGGAACACGTCTTCCGCAAGAACCCGGCGCGCCAGCTCCATTCTTTCCTTTTTAAACATCAACAGGGACTGATCGAGACAATCGCAATATTGAACCGCAAGCCCACTCTCGGAATAAGCACCGCTTTTTTTAGTCTTTAGATCTTTTCTTTTTTCTGCCCGGTTGCCATGCGAGCGCGATCACGCCAGCATGGCCAAAGTTGAGTCGTCTCCGGCGCGCAGCCTGGGTTTGGAAGACGCCGAGTCCTCGTCGGCGCCGCAGCCGAAGCGTACAGCGCCGACAGAGACGACGGAATCGGCTCCGCGGATGAAGCGTGGAAAGTATACAACACTAGCTTGGTAAGTGCCATGTCACTCGATCCCTCCCCTGGTCCGTCGTTGCTCGTAGATTCCGCGCTTTCCGTTAGTGTGTGGCGCGCGTTTTTTTTTCGCGCTGACGTGGTACGGGTACATACATGCAGCAATGAATGCAAGAGGCGAAAGCTCAAGTGCCTGCCGATAGCCGATGGCGACAGCTGTGAGCGGTGCAGCGCGCGCAAGCTCCATTGCATCTTTGCCGTCAACTCGCCCAGAGGCGATAAGAAACGAGAGGATGGGTGAGTCTTGCCTAGAAGCCCCTTTCCACACCGCTCCCTTGAGAAGCCTCTTTACACTCATCTTGCCGCGGCTCTACATGCTAACACACCATGCGTCCCTAGAAATCAGCACATACAGGTCCTCGGCGACGAGCTGGCGCAGGTCCGCCGGGAGCTCGCCAACCTCTCCCAGGCCGTGCTTGAGCTGCGGCAGCACCGCTCGCCAGCGCAGTACACCGCCGTCCACGGCCGCGCCTCGAGCCACACCGACCCGGCCTCGACGCAGTCGCCCACCAGCGCCGCTCTCAGCAAGGATGCCGTGCCCAAGCACCCGCAGTTTGTAGGCCCGACGCGTCCCGCCTACGGTCTCATGATTGCCGAGCGTTCGCTCACGCGCATGGGCATACCGGACTCGCCCTCGTCCCCGTCGGCCGGCAGCGGGCCGGCCTCGCCAGACGCCTCCCAGACGCAGGCCGTCGCCGACCCCGCCGCCACCGCGGCTGTGGACGTTGAGTTTTGGGCGCAGTGCTCGCCGGCCGAGGCGGCGCGGCTGATGGGCGTGTTCGAGGAGGAGGCCGAGTCGGTGTATCCGTACATTGACATACTGGAGCTGGCCGCCCGATCGGAGCAGATCCTGCGCATCATCCGCCAGCCAGAGCTGCTCGAAGATGACGGCTACAGCACGGGACGCGCTCTCACCACGACAGATATTGACCTTGCCAAGATTGCGGTGGCGATTGGTGTTGCTATCGAGGCGCGCGGAAAGAATGATCAATGTGCTGCTATTGCGGCATCGGTGGAGCAGCACACGGCACGAATATCGCAGACCGAGGTATCACTCCGAGGCATCCAACTTTTGATTTCTTTGGTACGTCTCTACCTGAGACCTGGTCGACTTGTGAATGTTGCTAACCATGACTAGAGCATATACTACTTCCACAGCGATGACGAGCTGCTCGCTTGGCGAACCATTGGGGTCGCTGCTCGCGAAGCTCTGGAAATGGGCCTACACCGCAAGAGAAGCATCTATGATAATTTTGCGGATCCAGCCGCACGGCAAAGGGCCCTGCGGGTTTTCTGCTGCTGCTATGTACTTGACCGTAGATGGAGCTTTGGTACAGGTCTCTCATTTGCTCTCGTCGACGGCGATATCGATTCCACCTTGCTCGATTCTGTAAGCCACCACTACTGACACGCCGCGTTACCTTGCACCTACTGACCAATTTCGTCCCTTGGTTCCTTTAGGAGCTCGACTCTCCATATCTCAAGTGCATGGTCGGCTACGCGCGGCTCTGCTCCAAACTCTGGGAGGCCATTCCTCCGTTTGGCGCTCCCAGTCAGTCCATTCCTCACGAGCTCGCCTATGCGCTCGATGCCTCGGCGCTGGAGTGGCTAGACTCCATCCCGCCGCACCTGCAGATGCGGCACTACCCGCGCGGCGCCGGCAGCCAGGGCAACGCCGGAGCGTACACGTCCTCGGTGCGTCCGCCGCCGCAGCAGCAGCAGCCGCGTGTGCTGCATCGCCTGCGCGCGCTACTCTACCTCCGCGGTAACCTCACGCGCATCTCCATCTACCAGCACCACCTCATCAGCCCGTCGTCCGTGGCGGCTGACCCGCAGCGCGCGCGGGTGGCCGTCGACCTCGCGCGCGACACGGTGCAGGTCCTGGTGCAACTCAACGCCACGTCGGACATTTACTCGCGCCAGCAAAACGCCTTTAACTACTTTTTGGCGAGCGCCTTTGCCGTGATATCGCTCGCGCTGTGCCACGCGCCGCACATGTTTGCCGCGCAGTGCACGCAGAGCTTCATGGACGCCGCGGGGCTGGTCAAAGGCTTTAGCCGGCACAGCATGGCGAGCAGGAGGCTGTGGAAGAGCATACGCGGGTTATCGCCACGGCTGAAGAGCCTGGGGGTTGGCGGGACGAGTATGAAAGAGCTGCAGCAGCCGCCGCCGCAGCAGACTAGTGGTGGTGGTGGTGGTAATGCCGCCGGGAGGGGAGCAGCGGCTGGTGAGGACCCAGGAGCGGCTCGATGGAGAGGCTACGGCCAGTTCTATCCTGGCGACGGGCGACAGCAAGCGAGCACCAGCAGCCAGCAGGCACCAGCAGCGGACAGCCTGTGGAACTATAGTCTGAAGCAGCCGACTGCGGGCGTTGGGGCAGGCCCCTCTGGCAACAACAGCAGCACGGAGCCGCTGCCGGGCATGAACCCAGACATTCTCAGCCTGTTTGACTCGCTGGGAGACGACGCCATGTTTAGCAGCGGCAGCTTCGACGCCAGTGTATACGGCGGGATGGAGACGGACGGTGACGGCGGGGATATATCACGACTTTTTCTACAAGGACTCATGTAGCGAGGCGTTTGGGAATTCTGGGTTTTGTGGTTTAGTATGTTTGACCTTTTTGTATTTCTGTCTTGACACCGTGCTGGAATGTGTGAGGTTATTATTCCCTTGTTGTCCTTTGTTTACTCTAGACTTGAAAGACTTTATTGTCATGTAATTCATTCATCTTTTGTTTACACGATTCATCATGTTCCGTCTTTTATAGTTGCAACGACAAAGACTCAATGCCCGTTTGCCCCATTCGTACCGTTGCCAGCGCTGCAGCAGCCCCCTTCTGTAAGCTTAGAGCCAATGTCGGCATTGGACGGTACGTCCAGCGCAGGGTTGCCGGTGAAGAAGTCGGAGGGGGTGATGTGGACTTGGATGATTTCCACAGGCCTGCAAATACATTAGCTAGTTATTCTCCCCAAAAAAGATAGTTCTTGCCAGAAACAAAAAAAAAAAAAAAAACTCACATGACGGGCCAGTCCTCCACACGCGGATTGTGCGTCAGGCCAAAGACGCTCCAGAGCACAATGTCCTCGTCGTCGACGCTGTCCCGGCGGGCGGCGGCGTCGCTCACGCCGCCGACCTCGTGGCGGCTCATCATGGTCCAGCGGCCGCCGGCGTAGAGCTCGTCGTCGCGGTGGCGCGTGACCCAGAGGTGGTGGCGGGCAAAGAGGGCGCGGTTGGACTGGACGGAGCCGGGCGCGGCGAGGAGCAGCTGCGTGGGGGGGCCGGCGATTTTGTAGCCGACGGGCTTGCCGCTGATGGGGTTCGTCTTATGCCTGTTCTGCACCTTGAACACGCGGTTGTTGAACGGGGCGAGGTCGAGGCCGGCCGACTCTGTAATGGTGGTGCTCTCGACGCGGTACAGGTTGCCGCTCGGGTTGGTGGCCGGGTCGACGGCGGCGGGCAGGCTCTCCTCCTGGACGAGCGTGTTGGCGTGGCCGTCGACGGCCGGGTCGAGGCGCAGGCAAAAGATGTGCTGGTGGTTCTGGGCCAGGGTGCCCGGGTTGACCATGGTGCCCCAGGGCGCCGTCTTGCCGGGGTCCATGTTGACGACGGAGACGATGCCGGTGGCGCGGGCCTCGAGGGTGATGCCGGCGGCCTGGTCGAGGATAAAGGCAAAGACGTACTCGTAGTTGGCGAGGGTGAGGATGTACTGGACGACGAGCTCGCGGCGGCGGGTGACGACGGCGCGGCCGGTGCGCCAGTTGGTGTGCTTCCAGTTGATGCCGTTGTCCTGCTCGTGCAGGCAGACGACGTTGTTGGTGGGCTCGGGCGAGCCGTCGGGGTTGGTGAGCAGGCCGTCAAAGTACTGCGCGTTGTGAGTCAATGTTTGGGTGCGGTGGACTTGGACTCAACGTACCTTGATGACGCCAAGACAGTCGCAGCCGAGGGTGAGGTTGTTGACGCAGTTGCCGAGGCCGCCATCGCCAAAGTCAAAGGCTTGCTTGCGGTGAAAGGGTGGTCTGGGGTCGGCATACGGGACCGTCTATGGAGGAGTCTCTGTTAGATGTACCGTAGACTAGGCCCTCTCACACGCTAGACGACGTACCATGTCACTCATGCTAATCCGATACATGACACTGCGGCCATCGTAGCGGACATCGTGCAGGACGGCGCCCTCGCGCGGGTTAAAGGTAACGCGGAAGCGCCACTTTTGCCACTCGACCAGGTTGGCGTCGGACACGGCAAAGCTGGGGCCCTCGGGCTGCAGGACGGTGAGCGGGCGGAGGTCCTTGCGGACGCCGTCGCCGGGGAGCAGCTCGGGCACGTACTCGGCCGGGCGGCAGTGGTCCAGGACGCCGACGGCGCTGGTGACGGCGCCGGCGAGGGCGTCGCCGCGGCCGCCGGTGGCGGGCTGGTCGATGCGCAGCAGCGTCATGGTGCGGGCGTCGACAATGGGGATAAAGGGCAGCGGGTAGGCGTAAAAGTTGGCGTCGGGGTTGCCGCTGCGGGTGTCGCGGCCGAAGCAGAGGGCCTGGAAGAGGCGCGTCTGGCCGTCGGCGTCGTCGGGCCCGCCGTACGGCCAGGGCTCGACGACGAGCTCGAAGCCGGCGGGGAGGGTGACGGACGCGAGCTTTTTCTTGAACTCGAGAGAGTCTTGGACGCACTTGACAACCTTGTCAAACTCGAAGCTTTGCGACACGCCTGTTAGTACAATCCGACAGAGTGGTCGGGAGAGGGAGAAGAGAGGACGCACATACCCAAGCTGGCATGGTACTTGGTGTCAATCAGCTCGTTGGAGACTCGCTTGCCGAGGCTGAGATCGACGACCGACTCGTGATACTGCGTCGGGACAGCGGCGGCAGCACCATCGCCATGACTGCCACCGCCAATGACGTCGTACTTGAGCTGGGCGAGGCGCGGGGGCCGCGGCGTGGCGGCGGTCAGGGTCCCGGCGTGCTCGGCGTCGAGGAAGCGGACGACGTCGGCCTTGGGCGGCTCGAGCAGGTAGATGACGCGAAAGTCGAGGACCGACGACGGGTGCAGCGCGAGGATGACGTCGCGCGCCCGGCGGACCTCGTCGGCCGTCAGCGCGGAGAGCGGATGGGGATGCGGATGCGGGGTAGCAGCCATGATGCCCGTTTTGTGATGAACGATGAACGAGCAAGTTTTATTGAGCAAGTTTTTCTTTTCCCCTGGTACAAGATGCCGTCCCAACTTTATTTATAGAGGACGATGGTCTAGTGAGACGGGAGAAGGATGGCGTCCATGTCTTGACTTGTTTCTGTTTTCATGTCGCAGCTCCGGCCGTTTTGGGGCAGAATACCAAGGGACCCCGCGGGAGCCGTTTCAGACGGGGGAGGGGAAAAGTTTACTGGTGATGCTAGGCTGCGGAACTACATTTCCATCGCTACCATCTAATGTGGGTTGCTGGCAAGACGGCGCCATGTCTGTTGTTTTTTTTTTGTCAAGTTTTCGACAATTGGGGTTTAGCCAGCCTGTCCCGATCTGGGCAATGCTTGACAACGCCAGCCTGAC
Organism: Akanthomyces dipterigenus; assembly: GCA_030783385.1. Taxonomy (NCBI): domain Eukaryota; kingdom Fungi; phylum Ascomycota; class Sordariomycetes; order Hypocreales; family Cordycipitaceae; genus Akanthomyces; species Akanthomyces dipterigenus. The sequence continues at coordinate 144,503 of JARJRE010000068.1, read as the reverse complement.
AGTGGTGTTTTGGGGGGTCGAAGATGGGAAGCATGACGGCCTCTCGGAACTGGTGTGTCGTAGCAGTTACAGCCTTTGTTCGCATGATGTTGTCGGTGATATATATCGGCATCTGTCGTCTGCACAGTAAGCGGGCTTTCAAGGACGGGGGGAGGAGAGCAGGGAAGATTGCGTCAAAGCGCATCGCCGTTTCAGCAATTGGTGTTTCGTGGACGAGCCTGGCCAACAGACACTGAACCAACCGACATGACGATGATGCGAAAAAAAAAAAAAGAGTTGCAACAAAGGAAGAAGAAAGCCAACACGGTTTCCCACCCACCATGGAGAGCCGAGCGGCACGAGTAGGGGCTTTTGTTCGTCCGGTCCGTCGCCGTGTCGTCCATGTGCCGACCGAGAGAAAAGGGGGTCAGTGGCCCCCGGGCGCCGAAGAGGGAGCAAGGGCCATCTGCCGGCGAGGACACTCCGAAAAAGCCTTGCCGCTGGTGGTGGTGGTGGGTGGTGGTGGCTGCACGTTGCTGCTGGTAGTAACAAAACAAAGAAGCCCTGGTTGATGCCGGGACAAAGGGCCCGTTCCATTGTCGTCGTCGCCTGTGGGGGGGGGGGGGGCCTGGTCGTGATTTTGCCAAACGGCACCGTGACGATTGTATTTTGGTACACAAGTTCTCGATATATTGGGCTGATTTATTTATCTGTTTCTCATTATTTGACAAGTAGGCGGCAGAAAAAGCAAAAAAAATAGACAAGGCCCGCTCGGAAGCGGCATCCGCTGAATAAAATATCTGCAGTGTGATTCCGACCGCGACAGCACGGGGGAGAGCACCCGCAAGCCCGTTTCCCGTTCAGCCTCTCTGGCGGGCTTTCGTCCCTTGTACTCGGTCCGGAGGCTCAAGTACCTATTGATGACACCCAGGGGGCCCAAGGGGGGATGCAGGATGGTTAAACAGCATCCTCCAGGCAGCAATGCATTGCTCACACCCCAATCTATTTACTCTTTACCATTTATTTTTAGCGAGACAATAGACAAGCCCACCATGTTTCTTTTTCCAGCCTCTAGGGAGTGATTTGTATTCGTCATCCCAAGCACATATGCGCCGCTTGGGCTCCAGCTAGGCCCTCTCTCTTTGCCGAACCTCCCGCTGTCTGTGTAACTATCTCTAGTGTCTTGACCGCAGTCGCAAGTGGTTCCCGGCTGTGCGCTCTCGGTTGTCCGGCTCTTTTTGTTTTTTCCCACCTAAACTCGAGCAAATCTCATCATGCACCTTTTCCCCCATTGGCTCTCTCTCTCTCTCCGAAATGATCCTCATGCCCTGTCGTGATCCGCGCTCTGTCGTGATCCGCCCGCCCGAGCGCCCGTCATGAATGCTCGCTCCTTGCGCCTTCAGATGGCAAGACAAGGGGCCCCCCATGCTCATGGGGAATCATCAATGCGGCTCAACCATGCTCGTGGGCCCAGTATGGCGCATCTGCCGAATGCTCATGTACTACGTACAGTAGCCTGGTTCCTGGTCCTGGACCATGGTTACTGTAGCCATGACAGCAACAGCGCTCTGTCCGTGTCCGCAGACGGTAGAGACATGAAAGAATAAAAGCGCTCGCTTATTTGCAAGTGCTGTCGACTTACCGACCAGCCATGACGACTTTCTGGTCGAGACATGCCAGTAGGCGCTAGTTATTTCCCGTGTCTCTTCAACCTCTGCCACAAGACAAGTGATGGCCGCGCATCGCTACAGATGTCCCCTTGTGCGGACAAGACAAAAAGAAAAGCAAAGAAAAGCCATCCGCACAGACACTGCCTACATATGATGCTCCATCATCGTCACGTTGATATTGAGACCTCTTCTCTCTCTCTCTCTCTCTCTCTCTTCACCCACGCCCCCGGGACAATAGGATGGGGCGGCCAAGAAAAAGACGCCACATGCTGGACCTGGACCTGGACTACCTGGACCAGGCAACTACCTGTCCAATGATTGGCCACTCGAAATCAACTTATACTGGCTTTTGGCCGTGCAGATTTCCAACCACTAAACCCACAAGCTGTCATCAGCCCACAACTGTAGTTAGCCCCAGGCAGCCGGAACCGCTGTCCCGGGACGCAGAGCGAGACAACAACGACGCAATTTGCCCATGCATGCAGATTTTCTCTTGAGATTGGACCGGGGGCTGCAAAAGGGCCTGTTCTTTCTCCATAGTGGCTGCCTCTCTCTTTTCTCTCCTTCAGCAGGCAGATCGCTCCGCAACTGGGCTTACTCCTCTTTGTGTAAAAGAAGAGCCAGAAAATCGACAGGTAATGAGTGAGGCTTGTACCAGTATTCTCTCGTCCTTTTACCAATTGAATCAAAGATGGCTTCGATCAAGAAAATGTCATGGCGCGTTCTTGGTCGTTGATACTGGAGAGGTGCGTGCGCCCGCCGGTGCATGCGTAGTGCGTATACGTAGTATGCAGGTCCAAAAGCCGTTGCGACATAAAACTGCCGTTAGTCGGGTTGCCAATCTTTCTTGACAAGGCGCGCTAGGTTAGCCATTTCAATAAAGTATCGCAGCTTTGTCGCTTGACCGAATCAAGAAGAAAATGTCGCGCGCGGTAGTTAGATGATGCTGCGCAGAGGCTTGCTGCCACCTGACCGCCCTTGGGCCCTTCTTCAAGATTGGGACCCCCCCCCCCTTTGTGGTTTAGCTCGCGATATCACTCGGCATCGCGAAATTTTCTCAATGGACGTTTTGCTAGAAAAGACTCACATGCGCACCACCATATGTCAGCTTGGGTCCCGGAGAGTACCGATAGAGTTGTGCCAATCATGACTGTCCCGTGCCGGATGTGTGTAGTTATCCGTGCTAGGTGCCGAGGAGCTCAGCACCGGCATTGAAATGACATGATCTTGATCATCGATGACTGAATTGCAGCTACTTTTTTCGCCGATTTACTCTTCGACGTCGGCCTGCTGCTGCGTCACTATCACGGTCCAATCGGCTAAGCTGCAACACTAACTTACCCGTCCGCAACGCTACACGGTAGTACACCTGTCTCTCTTGCTCGCTGCAAGCCAGGCTTGCGGATCGGACCCTTGAACCTTTTTGGGTCCATTGAGCTAGCAGAGTCGAAAAAAAAAAATCGAGACAACCCGCGACAGTGGGCTTGACCAGAATGCCGGGTTTCTGGTCCCTCCTTCTTTCTCGAAAGCAAACAAGTCAATCAAAAAAAAAAAAAAAAAAAAAAAAAAAGGGCCGGACGACTTTTTACTCTTCTCATCTGCGAATCCGTCATGCCTGCGCTCCGCGGGCGTACCTGAACAAGTCGGGTCGCACAAGAAAGTTCAAAATAACAACCCTTGCTCGCGTCACATCCAAAAAAAAAAAAAAGAGGGGGTGTGACCAGCGGCCCGGGCCCGGAAGGGGGGTTGCTTCCCTTGCCGGATGTTATCTCTTGTCACGAAATAAGCTAAGAAAAATGCCTTTGCGCCGATCCCCAAGTTCCAGATTTCACGGCGGCCATCACCTTCAACGCCGTGATTCGACGCCGCCGTCGTCCACCGCAACCAGGTTGGTTCTGACGCGCCACTTTCCTCTCTCTCTCTCTCCCTTTTTCTCTCTTGTGATGCACAATGCATATGCACATCGACTCGCCCCATTGTCCTTGACCTTACCCGAGGGCCCTTGTGTCGGCTTCCTCTCCATCCGGCCCAGCCCCAAACCTAGGTTAGGCCTTTTCTGGCCCAAATCCACCACATAGTACACACACCCCCTACACACGCCGCAACACGTTGTACAAGAATGGCAGAGCTTGGCAGTACAGCGCAGATTACGACACGGAAAAGAAAGGTGTCAATGGCGAAAATTTGACCTTTCTGCCATTGCGCTTGTTCTAGCCCTGTACCATCTATTTACGCAGGCGAAAGAATCGCCATTGCAAGTGTGATTCCGGCTATTGCCCATGTCTGTTGCCCATGTCTGCTGCCCATGTCTGCTGCCCATGTCTGTTGCCCACGTCTCCATGTCAAAACGCAAATGCCACCCAATAAAGAGAAAACCTTGCCGACGGGGCTCTTGATGAAATTGTTCATCTTCCGTATTTCCGGACCCTGCTGCAGCTTTTACTCCGGCAGCACATCGCTAATATTAACATGTATGCATGGCTGCAAGGGCTCAGCCCACCAGCCACCGGGCAAAGACTACCATGTCCTGGACAGACAGATTGTCCACGCCCAGCAGCGCCCGGCATCGCTGCCCTGGCAGCTCGTATATCCAAGCTTGATCTTGATCCAGTAAAATAAGACGGAAAGCATCTCAAGACTTGAAAATGATCTTGTTCTTTTCGTATTTGATCCAACTATTGGTTTATAATTATATACATCTCAAATGTTGACCCCATCTTCATTATACAGGTGGGAAGAACCAAGGACAAAGTATCAAAGTGCTTCCATCATACATCCAACATTAATCCGTCCAGGTGCTTTTCGTGCCATGCGTCATTGTCCCTTTCCAACCCAACTCTTTCTCCCCAAAAAAGGCAGCGCCAGCTTCGAATAAAAATAGTAAACAAGAAGAAAACATCAAACACACCCCGCTGCCCGCTAATCATACACAATGGTTTGTGGACAGAGCCTCTCTAGCGAGGCGAGGGAGAGCGATCGCCCCGTCCTCGCGAGGGAGGCCCTCTGGGGACGGTCCACCCACCAAGTCGCTTCCCTGCAGCTCGCCCCAAGACAAGCCGAGAAAAGGGCTCAAAAAGCTCTTAAACAAAGGAAATGATTGTCGATGAAAAAAAAAACATGAAAAGGAAAGACGAATAGTGGTACACGTGACAAATATAGTACATGGGGCTCGTAAGGAATGTCGTGACTGCCAAAACGGGGAACCGTTTACAACTTCAGTCGGCGCTGCTCCTTTCTCTTGCGGCGCTCCCGGCGTTCGCGGTGTTGGATTATGCGCTTGGCGGCTTCGAGGTTGTCATGTTAGCATATGCCGTTGCGTCGTAATGCATTGCAACACGCAGGTAGAGAGAGACTTACCCCAGTCGCGGGATTTGCGCTTGACATCCGGATCCACCCAGGAATAGTTAATGGCTCGCTCAGGGTACCGCTGCGCCAGGCCCAGAGGCTCCATGGGGCGGTCTTGGCTGTCGCGTTCGCGGCACTTGATGCCAATGTGCTTGGGCTCCAAATCTTCATCATTTTCGAAAATCAGCCACCCATCCTCGTCCCACAGTGGAATACGCTGGTTCATTCGGTAGTACCACGCTTGCAGACCCTGCACCGTACGCTCGGGTGTTCTCCCAAACATGGCGGCAAAGTCTTGCTTGATGCGCTGCCACTTGAGCTTCTTGTCGTGCCAAGCGTAGATGATGAAGTCTCCCTCTTCCGTCGTGTACTTTTGGTTGATGTGTCTGTTTTCGCCGTCGGGCGGCGGGCTCGGATAGCCCTCATGGCTGCGCATAAAAGCGTCTTGCGTGAAAGGAGAGTACGTATCCTGTGGCGAGTACGTCTGGGGTGAGTATGTCGACGAGGCGTAGGTTTGGATGGGCGGCAGAGGTAGAGCTGTGCGGCGAGCGGCGTTGGGGTGAGGCGAGGTAGCTGGAGTCCAGCAAGGCACTTGGCCGCCGTGGGCTCTTGCGAGTGCCTCTACACCCTGATCAAATTCATCGAGGCTAGGCAGGCGGATAGTCGAATTGGAAGGCGGTCCCAGAATAGAGAGTCTGGGGACGGGCGAACAATCTGTATTGAGGGAGAAGGAAGATCCTGGACACTCGTTAGTCATTGGGGTAGTCATCGCCGTCAGTCTCGAAAGACGTACTCTCAAACTTGACCCTAGGACTCCCGGAGACGGACTCTGGAGGTGTGTTGGGGTGAGCGATGGCCCGGTATACAGGCGAGGGAAGAGCATCTTCGGAAAGCTTTCTGGGCGTGGAGTCGATGTGGGTGAATGAGTTGACGCGAAACTTGCCGACAGAGGACAGCCCGCTAAACTCCGGGCGATGCTGCATCGTGGTAGTCATGGTCGAGGGCAACTGGACCACTTCTCCCTGTTGGTCGGCTTGCAAGACAGAAAAGGGCGTATCGAGGTTTTGGCTCGGAGAATATATTGGTTCGCAGCAAGAGCACGGTGCAGCAATGCGGGTTGAGCAGGATGGCGCTTGTCAAGGCGATATGGGGCTAAAGAGCGTGAGGGGGAATAGTATAATGCTAGATATTAACGAGGGATGATGAGCCCAAGGGCTTGAGAGCAATAACAGCAAAGGGTTTGGAAGAAGGAGCGGATAGTGGAGGAAAGTTTGACACGGGAGACACTGGGTCCCAATGGAGAGGGAGTCGATGTATTTTGTAGTCCACGATATGGGGGTGCAGAGGTTGTCGAGACCCCGGCCCATGGTCAACGTCTGATCACTTTTTTTATTTTTTGCCATTTTTTTGCTTATGCAGGCTTTGTTTCTTCTGCCGGTGCCGTCAATATGGGAGCGTACCTGAATCACTGTTGATAAAAGAACGGGACAGGCAGGATAAATTGAGTGTCTTGGATACGACGAGGGGTCTGTGTGTCACCCTTGCTCCAGCCCGAACCAGACGGGACCAAGCCTGGTCAAGCCTGGTCAAGCCCGGTCAAGCCCAAGCAGGGCTTCGGAGCCAAGGAGCCTGGTGGTGGACTTGATGTGCAGTGGTGGTTGCCGAGGCGGAGACGCGAGCGGGCTTGGGTGGACGATGGTGGGCCATTGGCAGTATTGACAACTGTGCAGACGGCAGAATCGACAGAGCCTGGCATCCTGGTGCCTGGTGCCTGTGCCTGCGCCTGCGCCTGCGCAACTGCGGCGGCCGTGACAGGTGTTCAGCACCTGTTGTGGCAATGCGGGCAACATTGCCACCGGCAGACTCCCTGGCTGGGCCGTCGTTGCTTTGTTTCCGCGCAGATGCAGGCCCATATGATGGAGGTGGTGTGTGATGTGGCCGTCGTGTGGCAGCCGTCGTGAGCGTGTGGGTGGTGGCTGCCCTGCATCGCTCCAGGCCAGGCCTCGCTCGCGACTCTCCGCGCACCACACACCCACCGGTGGGTGGTGGCATTGGCTCGTCACGATGCTCGTTCAGCGCCTGTCTTGACCGCGCACCAAAAGTGCTACCCTCTTAGGCAGTGTTCGGAATTATTCAGCCATCCAAGACAATGGGCGTTCTCTCGCTCTCTTTGCAGCCACGCCCATCGGCCACGGCCCACGGGTGCTCTTCACCTGGCCTAGCGACGAGGGGGTGGGGACGCTGGCTGCAGGGTGAACAAAGTCGCTTCTCAAGGCGGTGCTGCCCGTGTCGTTGGTTCATCGTGCCTCTCCAGAGCATATCTCAAGTGTTAAAAATAGAATTCAATCAACTGGCCGAGGCAGATCGCTCGCGGAAATCTTGCCACGTATATCGGTCAAGCTTCTCATGGCAGGCTGGTAGAATTCATCTGTCACCACTGCTGGTGACCGGCCACTTTGCGCTTCGCGATGGCTATGACACCACACTTACGGTAGAGCAAGCGTTACATTAGCTTATTAATGATAGGGTGGCAACTCTGTTGCGGCCGCCTGAAAAGTCGTAAGTCATGGCTGGACAATGGCCATGTGCGAGACCTCCCAAGCCGATCCGTCGGCCAAGGGTAGCCGCCACAACCCCAAGGCAATGGGACGTTGGTAGTGAGGAGGAATTTTACTTGGTAGCATCGGTGCTCCGCTCCCGGGTGGGCATAGTCCATTTTGTAGACCCAGCATTTCCAGACTTGCCGTCGAAATTCCTCATCTACAGCACCTTGGCGGGTCAAGACACTTGTGCAACACAGGCTGGCGATATTACAGAAACGGTCAAAGCGCTCGCACAAGGCAAGCTTTGAATATCATCCAGTGAAAGGTATCAAACTGGGGGTCAGCCATCGTCAAATCTTTTGTGGCTATTGTTGATGATGAAGAGTGATCGGCGCGAGGGGTCCTATCGTGCCGGGGAGCACGTCACAGCTGGGTGCTATAGCGAACAGCCAGAGAAGCCGAGGAGCAGTCAACAGTCCAATGTGTAGCAAATCCGAGAGCGCAGTATGGCCAAGATGCTCCGCTGGGCACAACTCGACTATGCCGGGGCTTTCTTTTTCTTCCCAGTTAAGTGTAACAGCTAGTGTCCTATGTGTCTGAAGTAACCACACGAGGGGCCAAGAGATGCGTGGCACCCGACTAGATGACGGAGAGGAGGGCGAGCGACGCACAAGAAAAGGGCAGTCATGTTGAGCATTATCAGAAGCAGGATAGGACTTGTTGCTAGCGAGAGGCATTGCGTTAGCACAACATTTTGTTTGCAGGCAAAACAGTCGCCGCCTACACAACGCGGTGCTCACAGCTGGCTTGACAGCGGACTGCAAGCATTCTGGCATCAATTTCTTCTCGCCTGGCCGTTTCTTTTTTTCCCGCTAGGGTTTTCTCGATGCTGCGTCGCTCAAAGGCCATTGACCGAAAATGCTGTGCGCAGCAGCAGGATTGCTTTTGCAGCGTCCGCAAAGGGCACCAGGGCGGGGAAAAGCTGTACCTGAGGCTCCTTCTGGCTGGACGGTGAGCAGGGCGAAAAAGGAAATACTTGGCCTGCACTAGTTTGTATCGAGCCTAGCGCCACAGAGCTCGCTCGCGCCAGTTGGGACCCGTTCGCCGTTCTCCATCTGACGCCGGTTGAGGAGCTATGACCAGCCTGCCAGCTGCCGTCCGAACTGACGGGTTGGCAGTTTAGTTGGCAGGCTATTTTGACTCCATCGCCCACTACCTAGGTACGCACTTTGCTCCTACATGCCTACGCACAAACGGCTGCGCACCCAGCACTTTCTTTTGCAGCACCATATAATGATCCATCATTTATTACCTCCTCAACGTCGGTGGCGCCCCTTCAACGACTGCATGCTTTCTTTTCGCACCGCCTCCTGTCCGAGTGCCCGTGTTTCAGCTGCACGCCAGCTCCTCCTCCCCGGCCATTGTTACGTGAGTGCTGTCGACGTATATCAAACACCAACCACGCCCTAGCATCATCATCTTTCAAGCACCGATGATCCTCACACTGCTAACGCGGCAAACTGCGTCTCGTTTCTTTTTCCTGGTTTCACGCGCTTTCTTTTGCTGCCATTGTCCCTGAGCTTGGCTAATCTCATCTTCATCAGCATCCTGCAAAGTCTGCCTGCGGGGCGTCTGTGTGTGCATAATATGTGCAAGGCACATGGAACTACTATGGTTGCTCATTGCTGAAAGCGTGCAAGGCTAGCGCTGTGGAAATTATTTTCCTTTCTTTTTCGCATTGCCCTGCCTCGTCATGGGGGGAGGCTACTGCAAGGGCCAAGACCTCACAATTAGACACGTTTCTGTGTGGTTTGTGGCCCCGAATGGAAATCTGCCTTTTCGATACCGGCCTTTGCTAGTGGTTTGAGGCGAAATGGACTCTCACAAAGTGCAGAAAGGGCATGTTGATTAATTTCCTTCATGCACGCCAATGGCGGCTTACGAACTGTTGGCTTTATGCAGCCACGAGGTTTCGCGCCCTGAGCTGATCAAGCTGTCCCTCAAGGGCCGCGTCTTGTCTCTGTCTTGCCACGATTACTTCAGTGGCGACACGAGACTGTAAGTAGATCTTCGGGTTTCCGGTTCTGCCGCCACCAGTCGCCAGTCTCTGGGCAAAAACAGGTCGGTGACTGCCACCTCACCCAACTAACAGAGTTGAAATTCCGGAGGAACCGAGCTACATTACTTCCGGTCCCATTACCACTTGATATACAGCCAGCAGCCGTTCTCTGCCTCAGTTGGCAAACCTATTTACGTCCAGCCTTGCCATCCGCCAACCAAATCGCGTCGGCTTCTTTGGATTCAGTAGTGACGGCACAGAGGTCCACGTTGATACCCGCGTTTTTCGCCCGATCTCTACACGTGCCTGGCTCCTTTACAAATGCAAGGTCCCGCCGCCGCTAATCTCGTCGGCGATGCAAGGGAGCCGAACATCCACCACTCATCGGCGAGTGGCACAACCCAGCTCATCCTCCCCACAGCATGAATCAGACAGGTCAGAGAATGGACTTTGCCACCACAGGACTTCCATTGTTAGTCCCCCGTGCACACTGGTTCGTAGCGCGTGGTGATCAAAGTTGTGGTGTTGTCATTAAACTCCTTGGGCTGGTTTCCTTATGCGGCCGCGCAAGCCGTGCCTACCGAGGTACGATGACTTTGAAGTTTTCTGAGGAAAACTTTGGTGAAGCCTAATACTAGATGGAGCTTGCTTACAACCGTCGTGATGAGGACTGAAAAAAATTCTTGTCGTCCGCTACATCTGGATCATTGCCGTGATTGCCTTCTCTGTTGGCCTTGGCCGTCGAACGTCGTCTAGCTCGACATTGTCTTCGCCACCACGAGACCATAGACCGGTTGTCGAGCTTGCTAACGCAAGATAAGAGACAGTCGATTGTTGTTGTTTTGTTTTCACCCACTGGCAGTACTCCGCTCTGCCCCGAGTTCGCTGGAGCTGGTCCGACGGCGAACCTTTTTCCAGAAATCGTGTTGACTTGCTGAGCGAGAAGAACAGCCACATCCCGAAAAGAACCATCATCCGTTTTTCATCCCTTTAAAATGTCTCATCCAAGTTGTGCTCACTCCAGAAAAAGGGCGGGAATCTCTTTGCATTGCCCCATTTCCATTTCGATCCGAGCAAGCAGGGCCTCGGCCGGGTCCCTTACTGAAGGCATTGTCCGCTCTGCCGATGACTAGCTCCGCAAAGAATGGGGTTCTTATCCGGGGTGCGAAAATCTCTATGTTTTCTCGGCCAAGCTTTCTCTGTCATTTCTTTGGCCTGGTGAGGTGTTTTGCGTCCGTCGCTCTTGTCATGCTAGCGGGGCGTGGAAGCTAGCCTCAGACATTGTCTAGAGACTATTGTGTCCGCGAACAATAACTGAGTTGTGAGCCCACCCGCACCAGATGGTGAGAGAGTCGACAAGACTTAAGCAGTTTCGGAAGATGACACCCTCTTTGGAACAACTTGCTCTGCGCTGAGGTTTGGTGAAGCGTTCCTACGGTCTCAAGGTCTGTCTTTGCCTACAGCTTGGACTCGACGGGGTCATCCTGCGACATTGACCCAGTACCGGGAAAGGATTCATCGCCCGCAAACTTCCTAAACAGATGTCAGCAAACGCTTCCATTTTGGCAAAAACCAGATTCTGTCGGCGGACACGACGTCAAAGTGTGTTTACGCCAAGGTCAAGCGCGTGTTTAGGCAAACAGCGCGAATAGGACCAGCCCAGCCAGCCGTTGTGGCTGTACGCTGCACGACGAAACCCAAAAAAGAAAAAAAAAAGTGACAAAAGCAACGTACCATCCACGTTCTTCGCCCCCGCTCAGGAAACTACAGTCACTATTCTTCTCACAAATCCAGTTGCCAACTGTGTCTCAGTGGTCAGCATGATTATCCTTCCCAACTCTTTTCCGTAGTCTCGCGGCAGTCTCTGAAGCTTGCGACTGTTGCCACCGGAGAAACGGGGAAAAGGCACAGAAACAAGTTGCGCCAGAATAAAAAAATGTGTTTTCAGACTCACCATTATCCGACCTGTGGTCGATGTGATTGTCTTTGGCCCCTCCTCCCCGCGCATACACGCTCAACCCGCAAGTAAATGCCTTGAAGTCCTCAGTGTCCATCTCCTCGGGGCACTGGCCGGTCAGCACCCGGCCCAGCACTATGATGACGGCCGCGTGCGAGCAAATGACGACGCTCCGCCTCCCCTCATCGTCGCACCGCCGGACGAGGGCCTGCATGGCAGCGCGCACGCGCGCCACCAGCTGCGCGTATGTTTCCCCACGCACCCGCGGCCTGACTGGGGACACAAAATCGACATCGTAGGCCGGAAACAGGCCGTGGAGCTCATCGGCACCGGCGGGCTGCGGGTGCGCAAACGGCGCGGCGCCGAACCACTCGCACACGCCGTGCTCGCCGCGGATGCGCACCGTGTCGGCCGCCCGCGGGGCCAGCGTGCCGGCGCTCGCGGCCGCCGCCTGCAGCCTGACAAAGGGTTCAATGGTCTGCAGGCAGCGGTAGTACGGGCTCGAGTAGACGGCCTCGACGGCGGGCGTCAGCGTGGTGAGGTGCGCCGCCAGCTCCTCGGCCTGCGCGATGCCATGAGAGGTCAGCGGCGGGTCGGCGGCGATGCCCGTCGGCGAGGGTATATGCGAGCGGTAATTGCCCTTGTTGTCGACTGTCCAGGCCGTGCGAAACTGGAAGAAGACGTTGTCCCATGTGAGCAGTGGACTGGTTGAGATGACGATGAGAAAGCATGGGGGGTAAAGACTCACTCCGTGACGGACAACGTAAATCTTTTCTAGAGACATTGGGGCGTAGAGAAAACTGGTTCTTTTGTAATGTTGCGCTGTTTTCTGGTGTATTTCTTCCTTGATTTATTTTGCTCTCCGCTGCAAGCCTGGGAAACAGTAGCTAGGGAAGTCGCGAAGAGGTTGAGCAATGATGATGAAGATGTGGTAGATTGATCCCGAGGCTCAAAAGAGACCAACCCAGACCGCCACCCCCCAGCCGAGGGTTTGTATCCGTGGCGGCTCCACTACTTCTAGCGCCCGCCGAGCACCCGGACCGCATTCCAATTATGATGCGAAACGAAAATAAAAATGTCGGAGAATTTCAGCATTCCAAGAAGAGACAATAGAGAAGACTTCCGAGTGGAGTGGCTATTTTTAAATATGGAATACATCCTCAGACGTTGGCGCAGGAAAAACTCGATGCGGCGAGGTGCCACTCTCTGCCTCGACACAACGCTTGCCTTGCTGCGCAACTGTCCACACCACATATAAAGAACACACTCGTTGAAAAGTAATATGTTCGTCAGTCAGTTTTCAGGCTAAAAGTCATCGTCATCAATAGTGACATGATGCAATAAGGCATCAATGTGCGTACGTCTCTATGAAAAAGAAGGAAAACGCCTTGTTCCGTCGCTCCAATTCTACCTAAACCAAAACAAAAAACTTCTCCTCCCAATGCCAACCAGCAATCTTGCCCGAAAGGGAAGGAAAGAAAAAACCCAATGAGTACATGTAAGGAGTGTTCTGTGCCCTACCGTGTTCGTGTATCGATATCCCATTTATGCAAAAGACCAACCCCCAAAAGAGAAAAATCATGTCCAATACCAATGTCGTGTTGCTCATACTATTCCAAAATGAAGAATAAAAATGCCGAATGAAGCTGTGCCATGTATGCGTAAAGGGATAGAGTAAAAAAAAGAGTGGAGGCAAGGGAAAGAGATCTACATAACGCTGCAGGATCCCATGGTCCGGGCTCGTCGTCTACCACCAAAGCCGTCTTCCTCATCGAGATGCAGCGCATGCGTCTCGCGCGCCCGTCTCCTGCGGCGACGGTGTCCAGCACCAGCCGCACCCGCCTCCTCAGTAGCCTGCATATAGTCTGCCCATTTGCGCTCGAGGCGGCTGGCGGCGATAAAGTCGCCGCGCAGGACACGCTTCTGGTGCTCGTCGACGGTCATCTGGAAGCCGTAGAAGCACTTGAGGCCAATCATCTCACAGGGGTATGTGACGCCGACCGACTTGGCCTTCATCTGGGCGTTGCGAAAGAGCACCTCCCGGACGCCGGCCCATGTCACGTTATGGCAGTCATAGACGACGAGAGACAGCGTGATGGCAGGGGGTGTGGCCTGCGTAGAGCGCTTCGAGCGCTTGGTAACCATTGCGGTAGCCTCAGCAAGGACGAGGTCGCTGATACGGGTATTGTCAAGGTCGCAGCTGCGGAGCTTCGTGCATGTCTGCATGATAGGCAGCACACCAACATCCCCAAGATTTTCGCAGTAGCTCAGGGAGAGATGCTCAAGAGAAGTGGCACAGGGAGCCTTGACGAGGTGCTCGGAAAGGAGAGAGTTGGTGAGTTCGCCAAGATCCTCGAGCTCGAGATGTGTAAGTCGGGGTGTAGAGGCGAGGATCGGTTCCAGAGCCGCGTCCGTTAGAGTCTTGCAGCCCGACAGTTGAAGGCCCTCTAGCTCTGGTGTGGAATAGCCAATGGCCATGACTCCCGCAGAGGTGAGGTGGGTGCATCGACTGACGTCCAGATGACGAAGCTTTCGAGGTGGAACAATGGGCCGATCAGTGAGTATATCGATTTCAGGGTCTGTGCCGTGCATCATGATTTGCAGGGCTTCATCGCTAAGATCGGCGCAGCCGCTCAGCACCAGGCGCTCGAGGTTGTTGGTTTTGAAGATGGACTCTGCCGTCTCCAGGTCGTCAAAACCTTTTACCTCGCCAGCACGAAGATCTGTCAGCCGCTTGCACGAGTCGAGGACCAGCTTGATACCGCGCGCATCGACCTTTTGGCACCAAGACACATTGAAGCTCTCCAATTGAGGGCAGTTTTCGGCGACGATTCGGCATGCGGAATTGGATACAGCATAGAGGCCGGTCAGGTTGAGATGGACCAGTTTGTCGTTACTTTGGAGCAAGTTGTGCAATGTCGTCTTTTGAAAGTTGCGGCAGCCTTCGAGGGTGGCGTTCATGAGGTTCCTGCAGGCCTTGACAATAGCTTCGGTGCGCCGGTAGTGCTCTACCTGGACGCAGCCGCGTAGATTGAGATCTTTTATGAAGGGGCCGGCAGCAACAATGATTCTAGCCAACGAATCGGCGGGAATATTCTGATAAAACTCGGAAGCATTAAACGAGGTCCAGAGCTGGCCGTCAAAGCAGAACTTGTAAAAGGTTTTGCTGACGCGTGAGACACGGACCAGCTCCTTGGGCTCTAGATGGGCGAAAATGGCAATGCGGATCTCTTGGGGCATCTTGTCCCAGAACGGGAACGGTGGCTTCGAGGCAGCCTTGTTCTGGGCGCGGATGTCGGCGGGCAACAGAGCAGTAGAGGGTCTTGAGGTGGGAATCACGCGGACGGTCCTGACGCCCGGCTGCTCTTCGACGCAGTCGTGAAAAGGAAACTCGTAGTCTGGCGTGCCAGACCGTACGAGCGGTGAGGGCTGAGGTGTTCCGTAGCGAAGAGGCGTCTGAGGAGGGACGCCTGCGAGGCTGACGCAGGACAGCGAGGTGCGGCTCCCACCATGGTAGGGGCTGCTAGAGGAGCGGCCGCGACGCAGGCTTGTGAGGGACTGGGATGAGGAAATGCGCTGAATACCTCGCAGCAGTCTCTGGCGGCCCTTGATCTTTGGGGAGGGAGCCTCAGGGGCGGCGGCAGCAACGTCGGCGAGGGGAGGAAACGGCTCACCGCCGGGGGTCTCTCGCATCTCTGCCATGTTGTGGTAGCCAGAGAGGGCAATTCAGCTGCCGTCGTTTTTGTATCGATCTTATATATTGTTTGTCCGAATCGTTTAAACCGATTCTTTGTATTGAATCGTTCTGGTACGCGGGCGGGCTCGACGGATCTTGCAAATTTCGAAAGCTTGTCCAAGACCGGTGTCCGGGTGTAGTTTCGGCGCTGTAAGTGGTGCGGATGCGGTTGGTTCGCAAGGGTGACAATGCTCCGCCGGTTCCGGAATGCCCGGGGCAGGAATCTGGCAGAGGAGAGGGTTTCTCAGATCATAATTCGGAAGCGGGTATGTGGTGGGAGGCGTTGGAGGTGGTGGAGGATTGAAAGAGGAAGAAGTTGGTAAAGCAGAAACTATTGAGGAAGGGATGAGGACGGTATGAGGGGAAAACGGGCGATTTAGGTGTATTGGAGCAAACAGAGGCGGGCAGCGGGCAGGAGAGGCCAGCCAAGTCGAGCACAGGCAGGCCCCAGTAAAAAGGACCCTGAAATGGGTGGCCTGCTGCCAAAATGTTTGGGGTGCCGCCACCTGTGGTGCTGTGGATCGGCTGCCCACCTAAAATGCGGGGCAAAGCCGACGTTTGGTGGGAGCCAGCGGCGCCAGACCGTGAGATGCCAATGGTGGGCTTGCTGAGGTGGAGGTACTTGTTGACCTGCCGTGCCTGCCACTCGGCAGCTCTGGGACCCTGCCTTATCTCCAGCGCTCTGGCCGCCCAGATTACAGCGCGTGGCCCCTGCTGGTCAGCGGACTCGCTGCACCACACCAAGTCGCCCATTGTGCCATGCACATGCCCACATGCCCATCTTGCCCATCCCACAGGGCACATGGGCTTCTGGAATGTGACCCTGCAGACAGCCTGGGCGAGTGACAATCTGGCATTGCTTCTCCCATGCAATATGCTCACCATCTGATCCCAAGGACCGATCATCTAACAATTTCGAGTTCCTAGATTGTTACTTTTTTTTTGTCAAAACTCACACCTTCTCCCGAGCACTCTGTACCAAGTCTGACAAAGAGTCCTCTGCCCCACGATTACTCGTCCTGCAGTTTGTCACTCACGGCACCTCCCCCCACCAAGCCTCGGCGCAACCATTCAACCATTCTTCAAGCCTCGTGCAAAAAAGTCCATCTACTGATAACTACCTTGGTAGTTGGAAGCTGACATGGCTTTCTGCCATGCATAATCTAGGTCAGGCACCTCTTCCACTCCTCTCCCACGACGCCCGCTCGTCTTGTTTTACGTATTCGCTCTCAACCTCTTCCATTCTCGAGGGCTCGTTCCACACTGTCGCTCCACAGCGGCTCTGGTTCGCTGACAGCAGGAAAGGTAGCGGCTGGCATCTCACCACCATATACCAGTACGGACATAAACAAGGTGGCTCATCTTTGAATCACTTGCTGTCTTGCCCAAACCAGTGCTCAGACCGATGCCACTCCTCAAGCGTACGGGGCTGTCATTACCAACAAGGCCTCTCTCACTCAGCTATTACCAGGTCCTCCTCTGACATGTTGGCACCTGTACGTTTTAGCGCCTCCAGCGGGCTGTTGAGGCTCCACGAGCCTTGCTCCGAAAAGGCAAAGCACGCAACGTCGTAATCCGCAACACCACGAATAGAATCCGGGGCACTACCAGGTAATTGTACGTAGTAAGCAACTTCTCCCTTGTTTCTAGCGCTTCTTTCTTCTCGGCGGTGAGGGGAACCCTGTGAAGTTCGGTGTGTGGCCCGTTCACCCTGGTCAAGTGACTGTATCTCTCTGCTTCGATGCCAACTGTGCCAGTCCTATGTACCAAGCCATGACTGCCTATACCGACCATCCTGTGCGTGCACAAGACTTTCAATTCTTGCATATCTATACGAAGCTGCCACACTCGAATACCGTCCAGATAATTTAAACCGAAAAAATGACAGGAATAAAAAGTCGCTCAATCATCCCACCACCAACACGTGCTCCTTGGCCTACCCACCACCTTGTGGCGCACCTCCTCTTCGTAAAGCAGTCCGGTCCGGCTGCACCGGCGCACATGCTGACTCGTCTGTGGCCTGGCCTTCCGGCCAGGTACGAATCTCGGAATACGCTTACGCCTGTCTTGACCAGGCAAGGAACTTTGGCATGGCTTGCATACTAGCGCCGAGGGACATTTAAAAGGATGCAACTGCAGTAGAGACTCGAGAGCCTTGTCCAAGTCCGAGCTAGCGGCTAAGAATCTTCTTGCAGAGGTAGCAATATTGCATTAATATATCCTTGTGTGGTCATCCGTCTCATTTGCCTGGATATGTTTTTCCAGTGGTCAATACTGTGGCTGACGGCTTCGTCTGTCGATTCAGCGCCATCGCCGTCAGGTGCTACAAGCCACATCACTGAGGCAGCACATGCCAACTTGAGCCGGCTGAGCCCTAAACTCGTGCAACCATCTGCCCAATTCCAATACAATTGCACGATCAATGCAACTGCGGTGCGGGTCGACCCGAGCCTCGCTTACACAAAGAGTCAAAGTTTGGAAATCATTGCAGGGTAGGCTGCTGTCAAGGCCGTTGGCACGGGTGTACTGCACGGCCGCTTTCCACCACCTCCGCTTGCTAGCTCGTGGTTCTCGGTTGATTATTGTGTTCTCCTTCCGGGCTAACAGGGCTTGTCGGAAGCAAGCGCAGTACAATTTTACATGACATGCCGGTAAGATTTACCTGCCTGGCGACGAAGCTAAGCCCGCAACACGTCCGTGACGCCAACACCCAGAAAGAAAGGAGTATCGTCGTAGATGGTTCTCTCGGACACTTTCGTAGTTTATCGTCCTCACAAGATTGGTGCCTGGAGTGTTGCTTCGTCGCCCTCTCCGCCCCGTAGCTTCATCTGGTCTACTAATAAGGATAGAGCCGACCGAATTAATTCTGCTGCCTGGACTCCATGGAAGTGCTATATCAACGCCGTAGCTGCAGGCACTGCCAGCAACACACAAGTTAACAAAAAGAGAAAATTGTCCAAAAATGTCAAAGACTCTCCTTAACCCTCAAACCACCAACGCCGTGGAGCTCGCGCAGCTCCTCGGCCAGGGCCAAATCACCAGCGTCCAGATCGTGGAAGCGTACCTCGCCCAAATCGACCTGCACAACCCAGGCCTCAACGCGCTCATCTCGCGGCCGCAGCGCGAGACTGTTCTCCGTGCGGCCGAGAAACTAGATCAAGAGCGCAGTCGCGGTCAACTCCGCGGCCCTCTACATGGCATCCCCATTATTCTCAAAGTGAGCCTCCTCATGGTCGTACACACGGCGCGCGAGTTAGCTGACGGCAAAAACTTGCAGGACTGCTTCACGACGGCTTGGGATCTGGGCATGAGCACGACATGCGGATCGCTTGCCCTCGTTGGGGCCAAGGCGTCGAATAATTCGGCCATTGTGCAAAAGATGATTGGTGGCGGCTTGATTATCCTCGCCAAAGCCAACATGACCGAGTTTTGCGGCATGAAGATGACTTACATGATGCCGGGCTGGTCCGCGCATGGCGGCCAAACACTTTCACCCTACGTTCGTGTAATAGAAAAAGACGAAAAAATACTAGGTCACTCTGTAAGGCATTCATGTTTTTTTAATCTCTTTGGAGAAGCTGGCCTTTTTTGGTCGGTCTGACCTGTTCCTCCTCTAGGCGCCGGGCGGTTCGTCAACTGGCTCGGGCGTCTCCCTCTCGGCGGGCTTCGCACCGCTTGCCATGGGCACCGAGACAATTGGCTCCATCATCACGCCGACAAGTCGCAACGCGCTGTACGGGCTGAAGCCGACGGTCGGTGTACAGGACACGACCGGCATGTACACCATGACGGAGTTTTACGACAGCCCCGGACCCATGGCCAAGTCGGCCGCCGACGTCCGGCAACTGGCCGGACTTTTGCTCGACAAGAATTTTGACTCACCCGACATGGGGTCTTGGAAAGGCCTATCTATTGGCATTGCTGACCCGCGTCTTTGGACTCTGGACGAGTCCATGTGCCGTCAGCATAATGGCAGCGCGGAGAACATGGTAAGACATGGTGAGCCGCTGACCGGAAGCACGACTAACAGGCTTTAGGTCGAAGAGTACGAAATCATGGTGGAAACTCTGCGACAAAGTGGCTGTGTCCTGGCATATCCCTTTGCAGTACCAGACCTTACTGGATATCCCGACACCATCTCTCTTGCACGTGAGTACAACCAGTGTCAACTCGGTGTGTGGTGTGGTTGTGAATAGTCCCGGCTTGCTAATGCGACAGACACTAGACTGGGACTTTAAGAACAGGTGTATCCCAAAGTTCCTCCAGATTTTCGACAAGTGCCCAGTAGCCAGCGTTGAAGATATTGTCAGGTTCAACGAGGAAAACAAGGAACGAGCCATGCCTGAGCGTGAGTCCACAGCTCAGCTTGCCATTCCCTACTTTGACTGGCAACAGTAACTGACAGAGCTTGCTCAGCATACACGGAACAAAACGACCTCATCAAGGCGATGAACAGCAACGATCCGCCCGAAGCCGTCGAAGAGATGAAGAGGACGCTCCGTAGACAGGCCAGGTCCGTCCTCGACACGGCCTTTGACCAAGGGCATGTGAATGTGCTGGTGGGCACGTGTGACTCGGCCTTTTGCGTGCATGCCGCCGCGGCTGGCTACCCGGTCGCCGCGGTGCCGCTCTCGACGCTCAAGTACAATGGCCGCCCGTTTGGGCTGTGCGTGATTGCGCGGGCGGACGGGGAGGAGACGCTGCTGCGGTTCATGGCGGCGTACGAGGCGGTGATGCCGGCGAGGGCGGTGCCGGTTCTTCAAAGGTAAACGGCCTGTTCCTCTTAGACATTGGAATCTAGTCTATATAAAATGAACTCAAACAAAGGAAAGAATTACAAATAAAGTTGCAAGCTTCCCGGCAAGCCCACTTTCATGTTGGACAGGGCTGATGCGGAACAGTGCCCGACATTGTCTTGCAGATGGCCCACACGTTCCGTCTCAAATCCTCAATACATGCTGTTCCTTCTATATTTTAGATTCAAGGTCTAGGAAATTTGATTGCCCAAGAAGGCTCCGAGTCAGATCTCGGAAGACGTGCTTTGTAGCAGGTGTGGGTTGAAACGAGGGTAAAACGCCAAGACCAACGACAAGATGTATAGGGAGGTACGCAATTGCAGCTATCTAGAATAGCCGGCCAAAGACATGTTTGTATTTGAGCAACTTGTACGACACGCATCACAGCGTCCAAAAGGAACCTGCTCCAATCAGCCCGTGTAGTCCCGGCATGCGCTATATCCACAGTGCAGCTTCTTGATGACAAGCACTTGGAGCTAGGCGCCACGCGGGCGTAGTCCAGCGAGGTTGAGCGCTGTATTCTAAACCTTTCGCGCTGGCGGCGGGCGAAATGGTGCTACCGTCTGCATGATTACAGTGGGCTTGTAGCACCAGCAAGGCTCCCCCGCCGCCCTCAATTCGGGCCTCATGTTTGCCCCTCCTGTGCTCAGCAGTTCAAGCCCCAGCCTGCGGTGCCTGGCGGGCGACGACCTCCTCATTAGGTACATCTCCAAAACCACACAAACGCTGCTGTCCGGCATCGCTGTTGCCAGGTCCTCGCAACGCACCTGGATCCCATCAGCCTCATCAGTCGACGCCATACTCAGCTCCTCTGGTGCTTGTGTCCAGCATTTCCCCCTTTCCAGTGGCAAAGGGCGTCCCGGGCCCTGGAGCGACTCTCTCTCCTCGTTTCTCCACCCTACCACGCGCTCTCCTTGCGCGCCCCCCTCCGTCGACGTCGGCAACCCAGTCCTCGCTTTCGTCAACCCGACCCGCCAGACAGACCGTGTCGATGATTGTTGGCTCGCCGTCGTGAACATTGTCGCTCCCTCGCCTTCTCCCGCATAAACCCTGGGGGGCAAAGCCACCATGCATGGTAACGGTACGCGCAGACAAGGGCAGGAAATATTAGCCCACCACCACCACATCCACACCCACCCTCGCTGCATCTGGCCTCCCCTCCTCCCTCCGTCCGGCGTCATAGCTTCACGATTGCCGCAGGGGCCCAAATATGATTTCTGACTCTCCCGTCCCAGGCGCGACCAGCACAAACGACGATGGCGAGAGAGGGCGTGGCAAGCTTTTAACTCCCCTGACGCTGCCCAAGAACCGCAGCACAAGCAACCTCGCCCTCTCAGCTGACCCCGATCGCAGCCGCTTTCGCATGTCCTTTGACGGCTCGTCATCTGCCGCCGCCGCCGACCATGACTTGATGACCAGGTCAGTCCTTTTGCTTTGATTCCTAATTCTGTCCACACCTTTGCCTTGGCTTGTTCCTTTCGCCTCTTCTTGCCTCTCCTGCCGTGTTTGCTTTTCCATAAAACACAACCCCCCCCCAACGGCGTTCCCGCCGCAGTGACGTTCCGCAGACCCTTACCCTTGGTGAAACACCGTCATGCCGTGCCACCGCTCAGCATTATGCCGCTGCTAACATTCTTCTTAAATTGGTGCAGACCCTCGCCCGTTACCGACCATGAACATGGCCTGGGACTCTCTGGCCTGCGCCGCATACGGCAGCACCCTCCGTCGCGCAATCCCACTATGCCAAACTCCAACGCCTCGTCACGTAGTCCGTCCGTCGTAACCCTCTCCCGCTCGACATCGATGAGTGCAACTCTTGCCGCGTCCGCGCCGCTCTCCTCCTTTTCCGTCGGTCCCGCCTCTCCCAGCTTCTCCGAAGACCTCTCCCGCTTCCCAACCGAGTCGCTACATTCCTTCTCCTTTGCACACCAAGCAGAAGACTTTCTCCACAACCGTCAAAATGTCCTAAAACGGTCCATTGAATTTATGAAGGACCGCATGGGCATGCCTCTCAATGCCAACCAGGCTGGTTTGGCTAGTGCCCAAGCCAGGGTTACAGGCGACTTGGAGGCTCAGAATATGCTGGAAATGCTCGCCAAGGCGCAAATCATTGGAGCCAGCAACCTGCCCAACCCAGATGGCTCTTTCGTGGTGCCTCCACTCACAGGGCCTCCAGACATGTCTGGCGAGAACATCTTCGAAAAGCATTTCATCACCGAAGAGCCTGCCACCATTCAGGAAGAACCCGACCAGCTCAGCACATCACCCAGGCCGATACGTCCAACGTCAAAGGAAGGGGGGCAGGATGATTCGCAAAAGTCGAGTAGAACGCCCACAGACGAGAGCAAGACGACAGCTACCACGTCGCCTCCCAGCTCGCGGCCAACGAGCTTGAAACGCACCATGACGGATACCCTCTCAATAGCCCTCAAAGATAAGCTTCTAGATACCATGGCTCAGCCATTCATGGCTGGCCCGGCACTGCACGAAGAGCCGAGACTTTCGCCAGTCCTTACGCATCACACTTTGCCTTCTCAGAACTTTCCAGCTGCTCTCAACCCTGCTGCCCTCAACCCGGCCGTTCATGGACACACAAACAGATGGGTTCCCGCTGCGCAAGCCATTTTCACAACTAAAGCCAAACCTCCATGGACGATCCTGGCCGCAAACGACCTTGCTTGCTTGGTATTCGGTGTTACCAGGGCTGAAGTCCGCAAGATGGGTATTTTGGAGGTTGTGCAAGAAGAGAGACGTGCCTGGCTCGAAAGCAAGCTGCTCAGCAAAGATGACAGCGATGAAATGCAAGAGGCCACCGCTGACATGTCGCCCGCCAGCTCAGCCGCCACTGTGCTTCTTGGTGGCCGCTCTGGAATTACCGCACAATTGTTGAGCAAGCCCAATTCGAGGTCACAGACTCCACAGCCTCCGCGGAGAGCTCAAACCGTGCATAGTGGCGACACGGAGCCAGTCAAGGCGCGTGGCAACGATACCCATCGCAGCTCAGGCTCCCGAGGGGTTTTGCTTTGCGGTGACGTCGTTCCCATCCGAAAACGCAATGGACTGACAGGTTCAGCCAGTCTGTGGGTCAAAGAAAAACGTGTCGGCTTGATCTGGGTCCTGGAAGAGATTCACGAGGACGTCGCTAATATCGAGCTTGACGAAGAGGGCGTCGTGAAAAATGTAGCTGGCGCCACAGAAACTATATGGGGGTTCAAGTCTGTCAAACCAGGCATTGACATTGCGAACCTCATCCCAAGGATTCCCCGCCAAGGCTTCGATCCCACTCAAGGCGAAATCGATTTTGCCCAGACACGGAAGAGACGCTACTTTACCTGTCCCAATTACCGAAAGGTCAATATTCCCTGCACTGTCGAACAGATGCAAGGCAAGCTTGAACTCAGGGTTTCCACTTTCCCGCACATGGCTGGAATTATAGTTGTCGACCCGACCAACTTCAAAGTTCGCAGTTCCAATTCTGCCTTTAGTGGCGCACTCTTTGGTTTTGAGAAGCCTGCGGGCACAAACATAAACTCTTTGATCCCCGGCTTTGACAAGATTGTCGAAACCCTTACTGAAGAAGACGGTCTGCAACTACTTGACGGTACCGTCATTCCAGAACATCGCTTCAGAAGAGCAGCTGCCTTTACCGCAATCAAAGAACATAGACCCAACGCCGCAGCATCATTCCTGCAACCCAATGGATTGGCTGCAAAGCATCGTGACGGCTCACATCTCAACATTGACGTACAGATGCGTGTTGTTGAGAGTGAAAAGCAGATTGATGTTTCGCAAGAAAGCATCGAAGAGGCTGTGGAGGACGACAAGACTGATGTCTCTTCAACGCAACCACAGACCGAATTGGTTTTCGCTCTCTGGATCACTTACTCCAGGCACATCCACGCATTTGCCAATACACTAGATCCAGCCAAGCGCATTCCGTCCGGCCCGCCAACGCCACTGCACCAACCATCGCCCGGCCAAACACCTGTTCGCACGCCCATGGTTTTATCCGATACTGAAGCCGACGAGGTCACAACACCTTCCGCAACACCCTCCAACGTTTCACCATCCAACATGTCCAAGTTTAAGGACGCAGCACTACATGCAGCGGCAAGACTAACGGGGCGCGCCGGGTCACCGCCCAAGGCAGCCGCCGCGACACCAGTTGTGACGATGCCCGAAGAAGAGCCGCGCAAGGCAACAATAGACGACTACACCATCTTGGAAGAAATGGGCCAAGGCGCCTATGGTCAAGTGAAGCTTGCTAGGCACAAGCATACTGGCAAAAAGATGGTTCTCAAGTATGTCACAAAGCGACGCATTCTAGTTGACACATGGACGCGCGATCGAAAGCTCGGTACTGTGCCGCTCGAGATTCACGTCATGGACTATCTGCGAAAGCCTGAGTTCCGGCATCCCAACATTGTCGAGATGGAGGGCTTCTTTGAGGACGAAGTCAACTACTACATCGCTATGGTGCCTCATGGGCTGCCAGGCATGGACCTGTTTGACTACATCGAGCTGCGATCCAACATGGAGGAAGCCGAGTGCCGCAGCATCTTTGTGCAGGTAGCGCAAGCTATTCACTTTTTGCACACCAAGGCACTCGTCGTGCACCGCGATATCAAGGACGAAAACATTATCCTCGACGGCGAGGGCAACATCAAGCTCATTGATTTTGGCAGTGCAGCCTACACTAGGAGCGGACCTTTTGATGTCTTTGTCGGCACCATCGGTACGTTTCAAGAATTGTCTCTCGCTTCTTCTTTTCCCATGACTGACACGTTGCTAGATTACGCTGCCCCCGAAGTCCTGGCTGGAAAGCCCTATGGCGGCAAACCGCAAGACGTGTGGGCGCTGGGCATCCTCCTGTACACCATCATCTACAAGGAGAATCCCTTTTACAGCATTGACGAGATTATGGACCATGACCTGCGCGTGCCCTTTACCATGAGCCCCGAGAGCATCGACCTCATCCGGTGCATGCTGAACCGCGACGTATCCCAGCGCGCCGACATTTCGCAGGTGCTGGAGCATCCATGGTGCAAGGGCGGCGCTGCTGCTGCTGCTGCAACGAACTAATCGATATGAGAAGAAGAGAATTCACAAATTTGCATGGGACAACTTTGATTTCTTTTTTTTTTTTAGAAAAAGGGAGATGGAACCTGAAACATCAAGACTCGAAAAGACTATTAACCCATTTCACGATACCCTGCAGCTATCGCTATCATTATACTACATTAGCCATCAGCCGAACTTTTACATATTTTTAGACATGCATGAACACGTTTAAAAAGGGTCTTTTTAATCGCTGCCAACATTGCATAGTGACTTGTTCTTCGAGGGTAGAAAAAGCCTGTATATTGTAGTTGCAATTGAAATTATTTCCACATCACTCTGAACATGATGTGTGGTAAAAGTAAGGGGTATATTACCACACAATGCTACGCAACGAAAACGCCCATCAATTTCCCAAGTCTATATTCCACCTCACCATCCACTGCTTCCGCGTTAGTGATAATTGAGCTCCGGATTCGCCCGAAAGTTGCATTTGCAGCGGCACTCGGGCACCGGACACTCGACGTGGCGCGCGAACCACTGCCTCGCGTGGTCCAGGTGCAGGACGTGCTCGCAGCGCATGCAAAACGTCGGGAACCGGCCCGCCATCTTGGTCTCGTCCTTTTCCTCGGGGCGGTCCGAGCGCGGCACGCCGACGACCTCGAGGCACACGACGCACCGGGGCAGGTGCCGGCCGCAATTGGGGCAGCTGACGCCGGCGTTGATGCTGGTCGCGAGCAGCGGGTTCCGCGACTCCATGCTCGATGAGGGGGGGGGTGGCGGCGGAGGGGCTGTTGCGGCGGCAATGGCGGTAATCGTTCCGCCGCTGGCGCTGCTGCTGCGATGGTGGTGGTGTTGGTGGTTGGCGAGGGAGGTTTCCGCGTCACAGTAGATGCAGCGTAAAGCGATTTGCCGTGACGGCGGCTTGATGAGCGGGTTGGAGCCGTCGCGCTTGGAGCGCTTGGTGGATTCGACCTCAAACTTGGTGCGCTGGAAGAAGAAGCGATGGCGCTGGAGGAGCGCGCGGTAGGCGTTGCGCCAGGCGCGGCAGCGAAAGTCGTCAATATACTTTGGGTAGCAGAGCGAGAGTACGAGGATCGCCGTCTGGTAGTCGTGGAACTTTTCGACATACTTGGCAAAAATGTCGACCAAGTGGTCCGAGATGCCCGTCAGGACGATGCCCTCAACGTCACCCTCCTCTGCGGCGAGGGCGACCTGGTCTGTGAGCCAGCGCGTCAGCTCGTCGTCGTGGAAGTTGCGCACGGCGACGTAGGCGCGGTCCGCGAGGGGCAGAGAGCGCTGGTTCGCGATGAGGGACCAGTCGCCGGTGGCGATGAGAGTGGAGATGGCGCGCAGGTAGGGATCTGTCTTGGAGGCGACCGTATCGTCAAAGTCGAGCTGCTCCTTGGCAAGCTGCTTGTTACCGCGGTCGATAAGCTGCAGCGCGAGCGACACGAAGAGGAGCTCGGGGTGCGCAGAGCTTGCTTTCTTGAGAATGCCAATGGCATGGCGAATGTCGCCGTGGAAGAGCGATCGACAGGCCGTCATGGTGTGGATTGGCGTTGGGTAGTCCGGCGATGGATCGCGCTCGAAACCCGCCGGGTCGTTGGCCTCGGGGTCGCCCCAACCACAAATTTCGAGGCAAAGCTGGCGCGTGTGCGGCCGCTTGGTAAAGACGGTGTCGAAGCGCGGGAAGCGACGCTTTTTGCAATACGGCCCGATGAAGCGCTCCCATTGCAGCGCATCGGGCAGGTTTGTGGTGCCTGGACTGACTCTCGTTGTCGGGGTGCGTCCTGGCTCGTCAGTTTCGAAAATGAAGTTGAGGCTGTGAGAGGCTTACCCAAGTCATTTGTCCATATAGCATGGACGCCGAGATAGCTGATATCGGTGCCAGAAAGCACCAAGCTGCTGTCATACGCCGCCAATTCAGCGTCTTTCCCTTTGTCAGCAAAGCGTTTCGTATGAGGTCTCAAGACTTACCAGCTATCCAATCCCAGACGTATCGTTTCCATGGGTCGTCCGACACAATCTTTCTGTTGACTGAGGGATCGAATAGATACTTTTCTTTAGCGCGATACAGCATGGCATGATCGACTGCACTCTGCGCGTCGCTAGGCAAGCCGCTGGTCTTGACGGTTGCCGCAAGAAGCGCCTCATGAAACGCTCTACAGGACTCGACACTATTTGTAGCCAGGGACAGTTCATTGGGAACGCGGGATCGACCTGCTGTCGAGGGATTCTTGGCTTCCCAGTCCTTGATAAAATTGCGCACGGAGCGGAGCTTGCCCGCAATCGTCTTGGCCGCATAAAATGACTCTGGAAGGGGTGTATCGATGTCGTTCACTTGCTCAATCACAGCAGAGCTTGTGTCCTGCCTCTTCAACGCTGCATCAATGCCCTCTTTGACAGCAATCTTATCAGAACCAAATATGGGGACATCGTGTATCGCCTGGCCTACAAGCGTGGCAGCGAGAACCTCCATGCCTTGTTGCGGTTCGAATTGCATTATGTCTTGGTAAATGTGGCCTGATTCTAGGCCGCGATGTGGTGACTTCCATGGGATGAGCTTGTAGGCGTGGTCTGCCGAGGCCAGAGGCATTTCCAAAATGTCAAACTTGCCGCTGGTTCGCAGGACAAGTAGCCTTGGATTGAGATCCGGCGATCCCAAGGTGACCCAGTCAAAAGAAACAATGCGGTCATTCTTTCTCGAGTTGTGGCGATATGATAGATCGAGCTCATGTGACTTTTCCACATGCAGCAGTTCCGGTCCCTGCTCTGTTGTAATGCTACGAGACAGCGAATCTTTCTTCGTATCGAGGACGCGAAGTTCGCCTGTACGCGAGAGAATGGCCAAGAGACCACGCTGGTTGCGACAGTAGCGAAGCGATCGAATCATGGAGTGGCGCTCGTCCACAATAGACGGATCATGATCAGTTTCAATGGCCTGGTCGAGGCGCAAAGCAGCACCCCATGGCATATCATCATCCTCCACAGTCTGTACGTATGATGCCGACGCAAGAGGACGATTGCTAGCTCGCCGATCCCAGATCATCACGCCGGGGTGATCAAGGCTGGATGACGCAAAGTAATTTTGGTCTGCGTAGTCAATGGCAATATTGTTGTTGCATCGAGTGTGAAAGGTAACGGCAGGATTTGGGTCACGCAGGTCGTGTATCCTGACACCATGCGACTTGATGCCGGCGACAAGGGTATGCGGACTGTCTTCGAAGAACTTGAGACTCGAGACGGAGACGCTAGGCTCCAGGTGCGCGACGTTGTCGACATGGTCGTGAGCATCGGCTGGGAACCCCTTCATGGGAGGGTCTATCGACGACAAGCGTGAGATGTCCCAAACATGTAAGCTCTGATCCATGCGTACACGGTCCAGACCTACAGCCAACAAGCCTGTGGTATTGAATGCCACTGCATGGCAGTTTCTCGCCATCTTCAAGCCCAGCTCCACAAAGGCGTTGGAGCCGTCGTCTACGCGCAGGAGGTTCACGACGCCTCCGCCTGTGCCAATTGCGATCAGGCCGGCATCGCAAGGCGACCAATCATATGTTGTCAACGGGGGGAAGTCGTCGTGTCGGACGCGCCGGACGTAATCGAATCGACCGTGTCGCGCAAAGCCATTGGCTTCGTAAATTTGGACGTATCGATGCTGGAGGTTGACCTGGACGAAGCTGTCCAGCTGCGGATTGGCAGTCCATTTGATGAGACCTGGCTCAGGACGATCCATTTCGAAATCGATCTATATCGGCGGCGGAGTCACAACTGAAGCTGTTTGCATTGGACGAGGGCCGGCGGGTGCTCGAGATCGCTTGTCAACGTCAGAGAATTGTAGAAAGGATCGCCTTTGTCACGAAAAGTGTAATTCTACGTCAATGGCCAGATTTCAAGGCCATTGACTCGAGGCGGCATCTGTCGCATCGCCTAGCCGTTCAGACGCAAGTTGAGATGCGACAAGGCTACAAAATAGTGATGCACAAGCTCAGCCCAATGACTGCCGGGGAGCTTCAGGCGTCTGTTGTGGCACTTCCCCCACAAAGCCGCCCACGCTCGGCGCGCTCCACGTGATAAGCCCCACGCAATCGTTATCAGCTTATCGGCCAAGAAATCTTTCCCAGCCTGCGAAAAGTTGGAAATAATTCCTACACGGCGTTTGCAGGTACCTGAGCTTGGTGAAATCTTGTTCGAACCTCCATTGGTTTTCCGACGACACTGCCTGTTTGTTCCGGGTACCTACGGCAGCCGCATCAAAAGGACGTATATCCACGCCATGGACGAAAACCGTCGGAATCGCGGCCAGGGCGGCAACACCCGCCAAAAGTACAGCGCGGGCAGACACAAGGCCAAGCAAGGTTCGGCAGAATGGGCGAAGAAGAGAACGAGAAGCATTCAGCGCATGATGTCGCGCAACGCCGATATCCCTGCCAACAAGCGCAATGAGATGGAGCGCGAGTTGGCTGCCCACGAAAACACCATTGCCGATAAGAGCTTCCACAGGCGAAGAAGCGCCATGATTTCAAAATATCACATGGTTCGGTTTTTTGGTGAGTTGCGTGAAGAAATCATGTCACTTTCAGCCTCGTATTAATTTTAGCTTCTAGAGCGCAAAAAGGCTTCTCGCCTAGTCAAGCAGCTGAAGCGCAAACTCGAAGCGGCCACAGACGACGAAGGGCGCAGCAAACTCCAGGCCGATCTGCACATTGCCGAAGTGGACGAGGCATACACTATGCACCACCCTCATGCCGAGACTTACATTAGTCTATATGGCAATGCCAAAACGGACGGCGACGAAGACGAGGACGAGTGCGGGGACGAGAAAAAAACGCCGGCCGCAAAGGCTGCACTGGCGGCGGAGCGCCCGCCCATGTGGAAGGTGGTAGAAAAGACCATGGAGGAGGGCACCGACGCGTTGAGACGATTGCGCGAGCGGCGGTCAGCAAATGGCGACGATGACGCGACTGCAAACCAGCCTCGATCGCGCAACACGAAACCAGCACACCAGAAGGAGAGAATGGCCAACGTCATTGCCAAGCAGAACCATTCCAAGAACGCAAACAAGCCAGCTGGCGACGGCAAGGTTGCTCCTGCAGCGGTTGGTGAGCAACAGGGTAGTGTCAAGACGGTTGGACTGAATCGCAGAGAGCGTCGCCGCATCATGCGCGAGACGATGGCGTCCGCTGACCAGGAAGAGGACGAGGGCGGGTTCTTCGAGTTGTAGTGGCGTTGTCTCCGTCTACCTGCATACTGCTGTGTTTTTTGTAATTAGCGAATGCATTATCTGATACCCCACGAGGGCTGTACATGAACGAATTTCCTTGATGAGATTGGGACAAGTTTATCATCAGTGAGAATTGGCGAGAAACCCCCTGTGCATGCATCTGGCATTCCGTGCAGTAGCACTCGAGAGTTGTAGACAAAGCCAGTGTTAATCTATCTATCAAATGCGCCCAACGCCTGTGAATGCAGAACCCCAGTTTGGCGGAACAACTGTTCCTCAAGTATGAAAAACAAGAGGCTAGATGAATCAGAAATATTTCAAGCCCTCCGCAACGATACAGACTCGGTCGTGTGCTCGACAGTCTTGAGGAAGGGGTCGAGAGCGTTGGGATCTCGTAGATCGCTAGTGATGCTGTCGGGTAGACGGCCAGAGCGAAAGAGCGCCTGTTTTGGTCATCATCACCAATTTCTTAATAAAAAAGAAGACATTTACGGAGAGTATACTTACGTTCTTGACCTCGTCGAAACTGGCCTCCTTGGCTGTATATTCGCGAATCACTTGGTCGCTCGTGAAATCGGCGTAAATGCGCGTGTCGCGAATCCGCACAAGGACGTTGTCCAAGCGCATGAACAAGCGGCAGAGAACCAGCATGCGGTGCTCATGGACCCTCAGCTTGACATTATATTTGGATATGCCATTATCATCCAATTCGCTCTCGTACAAGGTAACATCATCAAAGAACAACATGGGGTCGCGACGCTTGAGCAATTCAATCGGAATCGTATCGACGCTCTTTGCCAATCTATCGCCACCTGCTGCCACCGGTGTCTCCGTCCCCGTATATGTCGTCGAGTAGCTCCAGTCGTAGGGCCGGACCACCTCCTTAATCTTTTGCGTGGTGCCTTCGCGGGTGCTCTCCCAGTCGCGCGCGTACGCCACCTTGAGCATGTGCTTGTCCGTCTTGTCCACGGCGTCGAGGGCGTCGGACGCGGTGAGGCTGATGGACCAGCCGGTCGGCAGGTGCGTCACGCTGACGAGGTTGTCGCCGAAAATCATCTCGGGGATCGGAATGCCGATGCGCTCCGTCATGGCGTCAATGGCGCCGGCCTTGGAGATGGGCAGCTTCCTCGTCGCTATGCGGAAATTCTTCTGCGCGTGCCTGCTCGTGTTGGCCTCTAGAGTTTCTGGGCTCGGAAATGGCCCGTTGAGCGAGGCCATGTGCTCCATGGTGGGAGTGGGAGCGGGAGGCGGGGGGGCAGGCGACGGGTCCGGAGCGAGTATGGATTGAAGCTTTCGTGTAGGAATTACGGTTTTCAAGGCGCAAGGAATATTTTTTGCTGTTGACTGAGGTCTATCGAGGCCAGGTTCGCAATGGCGTGGTCGAGGCGCAGGCTATCGCAGTACAGATGGAAGAACTTGAAGTTGGAATAAGCTCGAGTGGCTTGGAGGGGCTAAGGCCGTCCAAAAAGCTTCACTCCACTGGCGACTCTGGCCGGCACCCCACTTTCGACGACATGAACCAAAAGGCCTGCTCGACCAACAAACATAGTAGCAGAAATAAAATATGTATTGAATATCAAAAAAGGACGATTCCAAGAAAGGAGAGCTAATTCATGATTTAGAGTCGTTCTATTCAAGGCGTATGTACTCTACCAATGTCGAATGCAGCGAAAAATCTTCTACCCGCCCACGTCTCACAGATTGAAAAGGCTATCCCACGCAAGCCACCGAGCGTCTCTCTTATAAGCTTTTCCGCCGATTTTTTCTCTTTGTCGGTAATGCACCCAATACGTACCGTCTCAAGCTCTGTGGTGACCTGTATCCATATAATTGTAGCAAGTTCTAGACAAGCCATGAAAGTATCCATAGGCTGCACCACGAGGGTACTTTACCGGTCCTCTGTTCTCCCCATACTAAATATACTTCAACACATCTCAGCCCTCCGTTTCTAGCTTTCATGTCTGTAAACCTTGAATCGTGCTCTGAATTTGCCAGCGGGGTATCGCTCGACTAGAAAAGGCGACTCGCATCCTGAGCACATTGTTTCTATTGCAACCATATGCTCCTCACATACATGCAACCTACCGACATACATGCAAAGCTACTACAACTCAATATGCCTGCATTGAAGTTAACCGCTCTTATGAATCGAGACTTCGACGCTGCGGCTCGCAAAGTCTCAAGACCCAGCATGAACGCCCCATCAAGCGACTCGGTTCCGTTGCTCGTCCCTCTGGCTTCAATTTGGAAACCTCGACCACCTGATCGGAGAGTAGGTGCTCTTTGGGCGCCCTCTTGTACTACTCCATGGGAGTTTTGGTCCAACGAAGCACGTAGGACCATTGGCTGTGTGGGCTGGGCGCCCCTCTACGAAGTGATCAACAAGGTCCCGGTGACCTGGAGTCCCGAGATCGGAGAGGTCAGCCGGATCACACGCAATGATCAAAGCGCATGGTTCATTGCGGCCAATCCCGACGACCATGTCAGGAACACCATCTTTCTTACCGATTTAGGCACCTCACTACTCCGGTGCGAGCGCTGTGGTCGGGTGTACGACCGGATGATGCGCCACGTTGAACCTGGCAGCTACCCTCTGGAGACTCATACATTCCAAGTGTCTCTTGCTTTTTGTCCTTCTAACCAGAACGGCGAGTGTCATGAACGGCCAACACCGGCCTGGCAGCGTCGTCAGATGCAAGTCGGAATGAATTTTTCCGCAGCTTCCAGAAGCGCAATGGACGCTTTGAGCCGTCTGCACCCCAGGCTCTTGATCAACTCTGTCTTTGGCGACATCTCGTACCGCGATGGCTACGAAGAGATTTCCCTGGCCTACAAGGCCCTTCGCGTCCTCTGGATCCGTGCTTTCCCAGCACTCCGGCCCAATTTACCCCAGCAAGGCACAGGCAACCAGCCACACCCAGCAGGCTCTGCACCGATCCCCCCAAGCGCGCCAGGCCATCATCAGGCAGCACCGGTTGGCGACGCACACGCACTCCGGCTTTTCCTGCAAATCGGCAGCTTCTCACTCTGGGGCCATGCGGCCCTTGACCTCGAGCTCCTGGCGGACCCATCCTGCGGCCTCACCGAGGGACACCTTGCCGCGGTGTACGGCGTGAGCGTCGGTGCGCTGCGCCATCTCCGCTCCGAGGGCTGGCTGCACGAGATGGATTGGATCAACGCGTACGCGGGCCTGCGTCATCGCGTCAGCAACGACCACTACATGCTGATGCGCACGGCCTGCCAGCGCGTCAGCACTGCCATGGAGAGGCTCCTGCTGGCGCTGGCCCAGAACGTCCAGATCTATCCCGGGTGCGAGAAGAAGTACGCGCTCACCGGTCGGCGCTTCCACGAGCTGCTGAGCGCCGTGTGCGCCGACATGCTCGTGGCCCGGGACGGACTTCGTGCAATTGACGAGCCGCTGCACCCGACCTGGTGGAGGAACAACGCAACGCAGTTTGTCTAACAAGAGCCGCCTCCGTCTGAGAAGAAAAACGAAGGAAGAAGAGACGCAGTGAAGTTGAACAGGGCTTCAAATTAGATGGGGCCATGAAAACGCTCATGTTGAATGGGATGTTGGATTGGATGTTGGATGGGGTTTGGAGTTTGGGTGGGTTAGCGTCTTGGGAGGACAGGACTGTCAAATTGTATCGGCTTTCAGGTTGAATCGGGTCCAGTTGGACGATTTGTCCAGTTGGATGATTTATCCAGTTGGATCGTTCCTCAGGTTGAGTTGTTTTCTTCGTGTCGTTCTTCGCGTTTTTCGAATTTGGTCCTTCAAGTTGGATCCTTCTTCTGGTTGGATTCATTCTCGGGTTGGGCTCTTATTCGAGCTACACTGTTCCTCGAATTGGACTGTTTTGCTAATTAGATCATCCTTCAGATTGTCATTCGGATGTCTTTTCAAGTTAGTTGGCTCTTCAAGTTGGATTGTACTGCTGGTCGGATTGTGTTACTAGTTGCATTGTATGATTAGTTGCTGTTTTTCCCTATCAAATCAGATTAATTTATGTAAAATAAAAAAAACCTTCAGTTCCTGACAATAGTGACAGTAAAAGCAGAAGAATTAATCGAAAGACGTGCAATAATGTCCAGATGCCTAGGCGACCAACGGATCCTGACGGTACAGCCAATACAGAATTGGGCCGCTGACTGCACATTCGTACATTCGTATCCTCACACGAAAGTACCCAGAAATTATTCATTTGAGCCGCGTTTCTTTGCCCATTCCGTGCAACTGTAATGCAGACGTTGTGTTGCGTTTTCATGGGTGGCGTCTGTGCAGGCTGGTCGGTGAATGGTTGCCGCGCCAACGGCATCGCAACCAAATGTTTGGTTCGACCCGGCGCTCCGCAACCCGATCCGCTACAACAATCCACCAGCGTACCTCTCGAGAAAACGGTCGACCTCGCTATTTGAGATTGACAAAGAGCATCTCCCTGCCTGACATATTCAATCAAGCAATAAACACTTCGTGGCGGCCCTGCAATCGCGCTCCTTCTCTTTCTCTATTTCCTATCCTCCTACCGAGCCTTCTCGACCGGCTCCCTGCTCTCTCTTGATCGGAGGCAGCTTATCTGAGCAAGTATGGCAGCAACCCGTACTCTCGAGGCTCGCTTCGAGCGCATGTCAGTGCTGGAGAATGACTCTGGATACTTGAAGACAAAGGTGCGCATAGACACATTCCCACCCTCACGCCACAAGCTCTCTTCCACGGTCGGGTGACAGTTGCACTCTACATGTGCCACGATACTCATGCATAAGGCTCTACACATATAGGTCACATCAACTACGACACAGCTGCCGCACGGAAGCAGTCGGACAAACCTCTTCAAGGTTGCCTTGCAATCGCACGCGGCCAGCAATCCAGTCTCTGCCTCGGTGACCCTGCCATCACAAGCCATCAACCGCAAGCTCGTCCAGCACCAGCAACTGCATCACGCTGGTCCCCAGTCCCCTCCCGCCGTGACTCGAAAAGCGCTCCCGTCCTCATCCGCCCGCAATTCGGAAGAATCCTCCGCCGGCACAGCCGAAGACAAGGCGGCGGCCATGCTCATTGCGCACCAGCCCATGCAGCCAAAGGACTTTCACCTCGGCATGTTTGAGATTGGCCGACCGCTGGGCAAGGGCAAGTTTGGACGGGTGTATCTGGGCCGCGAGCGGACGAGCGGCTTCATCTGCGCCCTCAAGGTGCTGCACAAGAGCGAGCTGCGACACGGCGGCGTGGAGCGCCAGGTACGCCGCGAGATTGAGATTCAGAGCAACCTGCGCCACCCCAACGTGCTGCAGATGTACGGCCACTTTCACGACAGCAAGCGCGTCTTTCTGATCCTCGAGTTTGCCGGCAAGGGCGAGCTGTACAAGCACCTGCGCAAGGAGAACCGCTTCCCCGAGTGGAAGGCGGCTCAGTACATTGCGCAGATGACGTCGGCGCTGCGCTACCTGCACCGCAAGCACGTCATCCACAGGGACATCAAGCCTGAGAACATTCTCGTGGGCATCCACGGCGAGCTCAAGATTTCAGACTTTGGCTGGAGCGTGCACGCGCCCAACAATCGCCGCAAGACCATGTGCGGCACCCTCGACTACCTGCCGCCCGAGATGCTTCGCCCCGGCCAGACGGACAACTTTTACAATGAAAAGGTGGATCTCTGGAGTCTGGGTGTCTTGACATATGAATTCCTCGTCGGTGAGGCGCCGTTTGAGGATACACCAACCATGACACAGAGGAGGATCGCCAGGGCAGACATGTCGGTGCCGTCGTTTGTGAGCCCCGAGGCTGCAGACTTGATCAAAAAGGTAAGCCTACAAAATCTCTACTTCTTTTTTGTTTTCCGCGCATAGCCATCTTGTGCCAATGCCCCATTGTTTTTTGTCTCCTCTTTTGGCTTGCTCTCTGAAACGTTGAAAACTACCGAGAGTGTTGCCCAAATGCAGGGCGCAGATCAACATGAGCGCAAAACAACCAGACCCCAAAATTCCCCAATGTTACAACCCGGATACTGACCGTGCTTTTTTTCTGCAGCTCCTCGTTCTAGACCCCGAGAAGCGTATTCCGCTCGACCAGATCCCAATGCACCCTTGGATAGTGAAACACTGCGTCAAGGGCGAGCGGGTTGCCAATAGAGAAAAGTCGTGCAAGTGAGCTGAGCTGACAGGCGCAACACTTGTGACGTAGTTGCATGCGGTCTATTGTCTGCTGAGGCTGCCTAGTTGACAGTAGCGCCCTGCGGGCTTTTTTCCTCTTCTGCTCCTAACTTTTATTCTGGAAGGGGGGTGGCAGGGTTGAGCATACATATTTATTCGGAGTTTTTTTAATAGGTCGAGAGCACTAGGAATTGCACGAGTGCCCATTTAGGGAGCATGTGAAGGAGTCATTCGGGTTCGGGTCTTTTCAGGTTGCGCTTTTTGTTTGGTCTTGGTTACATTGATTTATATTGCATGCCACTACTACACAGCCATGGTATACGAAGCATTTTCATCTTGTTAAATCTATTCATTTTTTTGAAGAAGCTGATTTGTGATACATGACTTGCCATCATTTCGTGCTGTGCGAGCGGAAAAGGGTATCGTCAACGTCGTATTGAGCGTTTAATGTACAGGAATGAAGAGAAGGCTGAGCAGCTGGCAGGCTGTGCGTCGGGCCAACGGGTCAAGTCAGATTATGCAAGCCGGACCAGTCAGCCAAGCCTCGAACCGACAGGTAATATAATGATACAATGTACAAGTAAGCTAGACGCAGACTTGCATGCGGAGTAAAGCAGGTAGGTAGGCTATGAGAGATGAGGGGATTCAGGCGTGCGGAGAAGACACGAGGCTATGGCGCTTTTTTGTTGTTGCATGTTTTCCGCTTCTCCACATCTATCGGTATACTTCGTCAAATGGTCGAGTATCCGAAAAGCACGAGTCCCAGACCTGATTGACGACTTTGGTGGCTTGGACGTCATCCTTGCACCGGGGACGGGCCATGACGGACTGGATGGCGCGCTTGCGGACGCAGCTCTGGAACTGCTGGGTCAGAGTCCAGTTGCCTCGAGTAAAGGCCTCGCGTGTCCAGCGACATTCGCCGCTGAGCATGGATGCGCGAATCTGTTTGACAAGGACAACGAAAAAGCGCGGAATTGGTTAGCTTTGGACGGCTGGGAGGGAAGCGAGCGAGCGTTGTACAGTAGTGCGAGCTGCATGGGGAGAGGGGCAGGATGGAGGGGGGTGGCATCGCAAGTCTGTGTGTGTGCGGGAATTTGCAAGGTTGCAGGAGGAAATGATGTGCGCGTATGGTGTGACGGGGAAAAGGGAAGTAGGGCTCGGTAGTGCGCGTGCATGTGTTTTGGGGAGTGACAGGGGTGAGTGAATGTTGGTGGTTGGTGAGGTGAGTGAGTGTGAATGTGAGTTGAACATCTCATGTTCTTTCTTGATATTGCGTACCTCGGTACAAGCGGCGTGCTTGAGGTCCTTGTCACCCATCCAGTCGACGTTCCAGCGCAGGTGATCCCAGGCATGCACCATCTCGTGGGCGAGGGTGTCCTCGAGGTGCTTGCGGTCGCGAATCTCGTTGGCGCAGAGCAGGATGCCGTGGCTGGGGCTGAAGCCGCCTGACTGGCGACGGACCTGGCCGTCGTCCTCGAGGCGGGCGGGACAGCGACGGCAGACGACGTTGGAGGCGTCGAGACGGCCGTTGAGGTCGCCAATCTTGCCCTGGAGGAAGCGGACGACGGGCGAGTAGCTAAAGAGCCAGTTGCGGTAGTCCTCGCAGCGCTTGCAGTCGCGCTCCTCGTGCACCTTGTAACGCCATTCACGGTAGTGAAACTGGCCCTCGGGGGTGACCTGGCCGGAGAGGATGCGAAAGTAGTTCATCCACCATTTGGTTTGGGGGTCGAAGCCGGTGCGTGCGGGATCATTGACGACTTCCTTGGGGGTCGTTGCGCCGGCGGCTGCTGCTGCCCCTATCCCGCCATTTGGGCTGGGAGGAGACATTGCACGCGAGGTTTTTGCCCAGCAAACAGTTTTTCGTCCACCATCCACCACTGTACGGGGATTGGGGAACGGGCTGCGAGGCGCAAAGAAAACTAGCGGCAAATGGCAAAAAAATATATATAAAAACGCTAAAACGATTAATCAAACGAAAAAGCACCGAATGAAAATTTCAATCCATGCAGCCGCACGTCACAGCAGCCAAGGCGTCAACCGTAACTCGTCGATTCTGGGGAATATGCGGGTTCTGGGTAGCAGAGCTTCGAGTACAAAAAGTACAAGGCCAACATGTACCTTTTCCTCTGCACCGCAAATTCTGCCACACTTGCATGCCGGCGACGCTAAACATGTACCTTTACAGGGGCCATGCTTGCTAGAAAGTTACAGGCGGCGTAGGCGCATGCCAGCTGCAGATTTAGGGTCGCTTTCTGGTTTTAGTGCCGTGACAGCGGCTGGGCGTGCATGGCTTCAGGGGGGGCCGTCCACTGTAGCCAGGGCGGTGAAGCGGATCCGGCTGGCTGAAGTGCGGCTCTTTATTGATCCCTTTTGGGGCATCCGAAAAGCCACTAGGCACGCAAGCACGCAAGCACCGCACCCGAGCCACAAAAGAGAGGCCCGGAGCCCCGATACTTTGCCTTGGCTGCGGGCCAGCTCGTTGACGAATGTACCCAACGACGTCATCGGGGCCTATACACGGTCTATTCTATTGTCGCAGATGGCAAGAATAACACGAGCTAGGTGCTCCAGTACCGCCTGGTTTGCTTACATGAGGTCCCTGCTGCCCCTCCCCCCACCCGCACCGCACCACTTTATCGACTCGTCCCTGTCCTCTTCCACCACACACAAGGCGCGCAAGGACGAAAAACCCACTCTCACCGCCCGCTTTCTGCCCACCCACCAAACGCCTCGCTCGCCTTAGCCTCAATGTATGCCCGTTCCTTTCCATGTGCATGGATCGCAAGAGACTCGCGTGCATTTTTATTTTTCGACGGCGTCGTCTGCTTTGGGCATCCAAAACGCTAATCCCACTGAATCATTCAAACCGTCCCAACCACGGCGCGCCCTGATTGACCGACAGCCCTTCCGGTGGAACCCGAGTTGGGGCCTGGGCAGACGTAGCTTCTGGCTGGCCCTTGTCCTGACTGGACAACTGCAACTGGTTTTGACTGGCTTTGCATCTATTTCTTCTCTCTGGCGCTGCGACGCTACTCGAACGCTTGCGACCTTGTGTGGCAGAGCCGCCCCGTTCTCTTCCAACGACATAATAGCCTCGTACGTAGCACTGCAGGGATTGTGTCATCGATCTGCCAAACGGGCTTGTGAAAATGTCCCCAGCTACAAGTGATCCAGGTATGTACTCATGTACCTTTTTGCTCCTGCCTGCTCTCTCTATTTGTTGTTGACAGAGTTTTGCATGGTTTCGCGAGGTCCGCGGCCAGGTCCCTTTAAATACAAGGAGGGCCGCCGGGCTTTCTCTCGAGGCTGTCGTCCCGAAAAAAGAGTCATTTTAAATCTTCAAAACAGTAGTCCTGTTGAATACAAGTTCAGCTGGTGTAATGGCCATTTGTGTCTTCTGGTCATCTTCTTTTCAAATTACACGCTTTATCATCATTTGATATAATTCACCTCCCGGCTAATCATCATGACTGCCAAAGCTTCTTGCATCCGCCGGGCCCAGCCCCTTACTGTCGTTATCAAACTAGGTAAGCATTGGCTCTCTTATCTTTGAAGATGTTTTCCATCTTTGGAGTTGTCCTATCTCTGTGCCTCTTATTCGTCGGCTCCTGTGCTCACACACCAATCACAGGCACAAGTTCCATTGTGGACGAAAAAACTCATGAGCCTCTCCTGCCTATCTTGACCTTGATTGTCGATACCGCCGTCAAGCTTCGCAAGGAAGGCCACCGAGTCGTCATCGTCTCTTCTGGTGCCATTGGCGTTGGTTTGAGACGCATGGACGTTGATCGCCGCCCCAAGCATCTAGCCCAACTTCAGGTACGAGCACTCCAGCAGGAGAAAAATCCCGCTGTCAACTCGAAACTAACCCTTCTCGACAGGCCTTGGCTGCTATTGGACAGTGCCGTCTCATCTCCCTCTGGGACAGCCTTTTCAGTCACATGGACCAGCCTGTCGCTCAAATTCTTCTCACCAGAAATGACATTGCCGACGTAAGCACACCCACCCACCATTGCCCGATCGTGGTGCACCCCTCCATCGTCACTTTAGATCCGCGCTAATCGGCAAATCTGTCTTGCAGCGCACCCGTTACATCAACGCCCAAAATACGTTCAACGAGTTGCTGGACATTGGCGTCATCCCCATTGTCAACGAAAACGATACCCTGGCCGTGTCAGAAATCAAGTTTGGTGACAATGACACCCTTTCCGCCATTACCGCGGCCATGATCCATGCCGACATGCTTTTCCTCATGACGGATGTCGACTGTCTCTATGACAAGAACCCCCGCTCCAACCCTGATGCTCGTGCAATCGAGGTTGTTGATGACATTGGTGCCCTCGAGGCTGATGGTGAGCTCATCTTTTGAACACGCGGTAGTGAAATCATACTAACTGAACATGACAGTGTCGAGCGCCGGCTCCTCCGTTGGCACTGGTGGCATGGCTACCAAAATTATTGCTGCCAAGCTGGGTACTTCGGCTGGCGTGACGACCATCATTACCCGGTCGTCAAACCCTGGCAATATCCTAGGCATAGTCAACTACCTCTACAGCTCTCCCAGGTCCTCGGTGATAGAAGATCCTGAGAATTGCAACCCTCTCTCCCGCACCACATCCCTCAACCTCTTGGCTCCCTCGGGCGTCGACTTCAGCGGCCCGCCTCTTCACACCCGCTTCCTCCCCTCCAGCGATCCTATCCGCGACCGCCACTTCTGGCTCCTTCACACGCCCAGCCCCCACGGCACCGTCTACATTGACGCCGGCGCTCACAAGGCCCTGCTTGGCAAGGCAGGCCTCCTACCCGTCGGTGTCGTCGACGTCGAGGGCAACTTTGCCTCGCACGAGCCTGTTCGCATCGTGGCCGTGAACCGCCGCAAGACGCCCGGCCCCGATGGCAAGATGTGGGATGGCGTCCCCGAGGAGGTTGGCCGCGCTCTGGTCAACTATGCCTCGACGGAAATCTTCCGCATCATGGGACACCAGAGCGTCGAGATTGGCGAGCTGCTCGGCTATGCCGACAGCGAGTACGTCGCTCACAGATCGCACATTGCTTTCATTCGCAATAACAGCCGGCCTGTGTCTCCCATTATGAACAAGGTCAACAGCAGTCGGCCCGTGTCCCCCATCGTCCCCATTGCTTAGGCACCAGGACCAGCACATATATCTACTATAAACGGCATATAAGGCATACCAGAGATGCTATGGAGTTTGGAAAATAATGTTCTCATTTGATGACGCATGACGATGTGTCTTTGTTAGGTTACCAGTTTTTTAGAATGAATACTTTGACTCTGGCTGTTTTCTCTCAATTTACGCTCCTAATAGTTGTGACTACTGTTTGTGAATGACACGCAACACGTATGGTCCAACCAACAGCCGGTTCCTAGTAGCAAGTATCATCTTGTGATTGAAAATTGAACCTATCTAACGCCTGTGTATATAAATGGTGCAGCGTAAATATTCACATATCATGTCCATCCATGCAGCTGAATTTTGATAGCCCTCAACGCCGAAATCCCATTTATACCAATATAAAATCTTGACAAAAACTCGCTATGCGCGTCTTCTTCTTTTCTCTTCCTTCCAGCACAAATGTTTTCTCGACTGTGCATTCTTATTTTCTCTTCGTTGCGTCGTGGTCTGTCCATGTTGTGTATTTTCTTTTGCTCTTTGTGCTCGCTCCCGTCGCTTAGCCAGTCGCAAACAGATTGTCCTCGTCGCGCAGGAACTCGCCGCAGTCGGCCTGGCGGAAGACGACGATGCCGGTCGGGTCGAGGCGGCGCGACTCTGCGGTGCTGCGGGCGGTGACGCCGAAGCCGAGCGGCGTGTCATTCATGTTGTAGACGACGACGCCCTGGTGCTCGGGGCAATCCTCGGACCAGCGGCCGATGTGGGCCTTGACGACGTTGCCGCCGTAGAGAAAGGGCATCTCGCCGTTGCTCTTGATCCAGACCTTCCAGCGGGCGTGCTCGCCGAGGATGGGGAGGGCGGTGATGTGCAGGCGAAACTTGCCAGTCTTGGTAAACTTGCCTGTTGGGAAAGTATCAGCGACTTGGCTCTGGAGAGTTGCCACTTCTTCGCGAGAGAAAGGGTCCTTTTTCGTCGTCTGCATAACGTACCGAGACAGATTCCTAGAGATAGCAGATTGTCACGCGCCATGGATGTGGCCAGGTTGGCGGTCGAGAGGAGGACATAGTAGACTCGGTTGCCCGACAGGCGAAAGACGTAGCGGTCGGCGTTGGGAGAGTCGTCGAGCGGCGCGATGAGGTTTTTGAGAGAGCTACCGGTGTAATTGGCGAGCTTCTCGAATAGGGTTTTTGTTTCTTGTTCGGTAAGAGGACGCATCTTGACTGTGGAATTTGAAGTTGGTGATGGACGCAGCAAATCGGCATATAGCAGAAAAAAGTTGTCGCACCAGACTGGCAGAAAAAGTTATTGTGGGGACTGGATGGGAGGAGCCAGTGGGAGAAGCTCTAAATAGGTACCTAGGTAGCGCCTGTTGCCTACCTCAGCGCTTCGGGTTCCTGGGCTGCGACTGTTTTGGCCTGGAGAGCCCACTGATAATATGAGCTCCCTGTAGCCTACCTAGGTAGTAACTTATTGCGCAACCTTTCCTCACCTTGAAGCTACTACGTACGCCAGCCTGTTATCCCAGCCTCGCATTGCAGTGGCTAACAGTTTCGACAGTTTTCTACTGACGCGACATAAGCGCGGCATATACGATCGTGTACTGTAATCGAGCCTATCGTCCGACCGAAACCTCTGCCACTACATTCGAAAAATAGCCCCGCAACAATGGTGCAGCTGCCGAGACGATGACCTCCCCGACCACATCATTTCGGCCGCAGCCTGGGCGGCGGCCGTCGATCAGCTCCCGGCTTTCCTTTGCCATATCGCATGCCGAGTCTGGCGAGGACGTCGGCGCTGCCGTGCCCGCGCAAGCGCAGATTGCCGAAGAGATTGCCGAAATCAAGCGATACGAGGACTTTACGACGATAGACTGGGTGCAGGACGCCGCCCGCGAACAGGCGAGACGGAAGTCGAAACAGCGGCGCGCAGCCGGCCTGTACGGACAGGGGCAGACAAACTGGCGCCATCGCGTGTCGCAGTCCTATGATGCTGCGCAGGGATGGATCGTCGTCACCATCATCGGCGCGGCGATTGGGTTGAATGCCGCGTTCTTGAACATTGTCACCGAATGGCTTTCTGACATCAAGATGGGCTACTGCACGACTGCATTCTATCTCAACGAAAACTTTTGCTGCTGGGGCGAAGACAACGGTACGGCATATCCAAGCAGACATTCTTGCAGACGCGAGCTGATGCTTACCCTCTACAGGCTGTCCCCAATGGCACAGATGGACTGGCTTCGCGCCTTTCAACTACTTTATTTACATGGCATTTGGCGTATGTTGAGTGACGAGCGGTTCTTCCCACGTGCCTTGCATTTGACTGACAGCTCCCAGACCGTGTTTGCCTTTGTATCTGCTTCTCTGGTCCGATCTTTTGCGCCGTACGCGGCTGGCTCGGGCATCTCGGAAATCAAATGCATCATTGCAGGCTTCGTCATGAAGGGCTTCCTCGGCTTTTGGACGCTCGTCATCAAATCGATATGCCTGCCACTAGCTATTGCGTCCGGTCTCTCCGTCGGAAAGGAGGGCCCCAGCGTCCACTATGCGGTCTGCACTGGCAACGTCATTTCGCGGCTGTTTCAGAAATACAAGAACAATGCCTCCAAGACGCGAGAAATCCTCAGCGCCTGTGCTGCAGCAGGGGTAGCCGTGGCCTTTGGCAGTCCTATTGGAGGTGTGCTATTTTCTCTCGAGGAAATGTCTAGCTACTTTCCCCTCAAGACCATGTGGCGCAGCTACTTTTGCGCCCTGGTTGCTACGGCTGTTCTCTCAGCAATGAACCCATTCCGAACCGGTCAGCTTGTCATGTTCCAAGTCAAATACGACCGGGACTGGCACTTTTTTGAAATATTCTTTTACATCATCATTGGCATATTTGGTGGTCTGTATGGCGCATTTGTCATTAAGTGGAATTTGCGAGCGCAAACTTTCAGGCGAAAGTACCTCGGCAACTATGCTATCCT
Source organism: Akanthomyces dipterigenus (assembly GCA_030783385.1). NCBI lineage: Eukaryota > Fungi > Ascomycota > Sordariomycetes > Hypocreales > Cordycipitaceae > Akanthomyces > Akanthomyces dipterigenus. Next base: position 99,892 of record JARJRE010000068.1, on the reverse strand, counting down.
GGAGGCTACTTTACTCGCTGCAGGGACTGCTCTGATTGCTTACCCCAACGTGTTTTTGCGCATTGACATGACTGAGAGCATGGAAATCCTCTTTCTCGAATGCGAGGGAGGTGAAGATTATCAAGGCCTGTGTGATGCGGACAAACGGTTCTGGAACATCATGTCACTCATCATTGCTACTGTCTTGCGAATATTCCTCGTCATTATTTCATACGGCTGCAAAGTTCCTGCTGGCATCTTTGTTCCTTCAATGGCTGTTGGCGCATCTTTCGGACGAACTGTCGGCATTATCGTTCAAGCTATATACGAAGCGAACCCTACCAGCGTCTTCTTCTCTGCTTGCAAGCCCGACGAGCCTTGCATCACACCAGGCACATATGCATTCCTGGGTGCAGCTGCTGCGCTGAGCGGCATTATGCACATCACTGTCACAGTTGTCGTCATCATGTTTGAGCTTACAGGAGCTTTAACCTACATCCTGCCAACAATGATTGTGGTCGGCGTCACGAAAGCAGTAAGCGAGCTGTTCGGCAAAGGTGGTATTGCCGATCGCATGATTTGGTTTAATGGGTTTCCGTTTTTGGATAATAAAGAGGACCACAACTTTGGTGTGCCGGTCTTGCGGGTCATGCGCTCTTCGGTCGTCACGCTTCCTGTAAGCGGCTTGACCTTGAGCGAGGTTGAGCAGCTCTTGATTGATGATAAATATCAAGGATTCCCCATTGTCACTGACAATAACAGTAAGACTCTGGTTGGATACATTGGGCGCACAGAGCTGAGGTACGCAATCGATCGTATCCGACGTGAGCGGCCTATGAGTCCGTCTGCGCGATGCCTTTTCACGCCACCACCGCCAGCAAATTCAGCAACTACAATAACCTCGACTGTGACTGTGAATATCGATTCCATGTCATCCACGTCTCTCGATTTCGGCCGCTACGTCGATGCGACACCCGTTACAGCTCACCCACGGCTGCCGCTCGAAACTGTCATGGAGCTGTTTCGAAAGATTGGACCCCGCGTTATCTTGATCGAATATCACGGCAAGCTGACTGGCCTGGTCACCATCAAGGACTGCCTCAAGTATCAATTCAAGGTGGAACACGAGGAGAATCCAAAGGATGATCAGCACCTTGCCGAGGGCCAGGAGCAATTGTGGGGTGCTATTCGCCGTGCTGGCATTTGGATATCAGATCGTATATTGAGCGTTTCCGGAGGTAGGATTCGCCTCAGTGGGCAGTTCGACGATGACAGATCGAGGAATCGAGGTGGCGCCATACTAGATGGCGACGAAGATGTTGGTGACGAGGGAGTTGAATTGGAACGACGCCGAGCTTGAGTCTTTGTCTACACGGCGTTGAGATTGCATACACACTTTAATGAAATACGTCGAAAGCCTGCACATAATAGACGATGGGTTGTTAATCAGTTAATGAGCAATCTAAATGAAGCTGTTTGTATTATTGCATGGGTAGGTCTGGAACATCCGAGTCATCCGCATCTTTGTACGCGGTCTCAGCCCCCTCTTCGGCAGCATCTTCCCCATCTAGTACAATGAGCGGCTCTGCCTCGACGGTAGCCTCCGCGGATGCGGACTCATCACCGTCATTTTTGCGTCCGGTGATGACATTGCCGACCACCAAAAGCGAGGCGCCGGCCCACCAGAGGGGCGGTAGCTTCTCGGAGAAGACGGCAATGCCCAGCAACGCAGTGACGATGAAGTTGGTCGATGTATTCATAACGGAGACTTGCGTGGCCGAGGTGCCTCGGGCCAAGGCTGTCGTAAACAACGACCACATCTTTTTATGCAATTAGCGGTTGCAAAGCATAAGAAAGCAAATAATCCTAGGACTTACGACGCCGTTGAACACAAGGTTCAGAATAAAAAACATCTGCCCAGGCCTGGTCAGCTTTATCTGCTCGGTGCCTTTTGCAGTGTGTTGCCTATACATACAGCTCGAACAGCATACTCAACAATGTTCTTGTGTTCTGACAGGCCAATCAAATTTGAGATGCCATTGGATAGACTCGTCGTCAGATCTGTTGTTGTCCTGTGATAGATGAGTAACAGCCTCCATAGAGTCTGGCTGGAAAACAGCCGTCGAGAACAAGGCACGCTGCGAGCAAGCAAAAGCCCGACATGCGTCAGTTTCACCACCTGTGCCCATGAAACAACGTACAGTTTGGCAAAGGCGCCGTTAAAGGCGGCGCATACGCCACTTGCCATCGCGAAGAAGATCCATTGCGTCCGCGTGCTCCATTGGCTGGCCGCGGCCGGTTCCGTACCGGCGGCTGGTTCCGTCGTCATCTTGGGGTCGCTGTACGCGGCGGTTGACTTTTCAGACGCTGCGGCGGCGACTGTATCTGATGCTGGCTTGCGACGTTGCCGGACCATTGCAAGATTTAACTTTCAGACAGGCAAAGAAGACTAGGTACAGGTTATACATGCTTCGATGGTTTGCCAAGAAATGGGCGCCGCTGGGCACTCAATAGGGGCCACAGCATTGAATGGATGACCTGGGAGTTTTGGTGGGTTGGCATGTCGGCTAGCGGCTTTAGCGGGGAGAGCTCCCTGTAGCGTCCGCAATAACGCCCAAGCTTGAGCACACCAGTTTGCTTCAATCACAGCCATGTTCGTTTGCTTGTGTATTTCGTGTGTCACCATTCCGTCTTGTTACGAAAGACAGTAAAATAAAACACATTATGGTAGCATCGTGCTTGCGCCGCCTGCTAGCTCCGTCTAACTGACTAGCATGTGCCCCAACTGTAACTATTGCGCCTTTCCCCAGAGATTCAATGCCAATGAAAAGGTATAAGCAAGATAACGCCGCATGAAATGCACCCAAAACTCAAATCATGGATCGCGTGTTCTTGATAGCCATGTCACCATTTTAACGTGTCTACGCGCCCTCGCCGGGGCGTTTAGCGTTGCAGCTGACAATCTTGACCTTGTCGGCCTGCACCGTCTGGCTGCCGTTGTCCATCTTGAACGTGACATTCTTAATAAGAAAAGTCCACACTTCGTCGCAAAGGCGGTACGTATCGAGGCTTCCCTGTATAATAGGAAACGCAAAGGCGACTTGTTAGCAAACTTGCTTCACGACTCTTTCGCTACCACGGACACTCCGGGGGCCAGCTCTTCAGGCCATTCACCTTGAACTGCAGACGGCTTCGGACGCTCTTCTGTAGCGCCTCCGTGATAGCCTGATCGAAGTTTCCCAAGATCTTCATGGCCAGCTGCGGATGGATGCGGGACTCGCTGATCAGGTCGTCGAGCGTATCGGTCAGCGCAAGGCCGATGCTGCATAGGCCTAGTTAGCCAGAGTTCCTCCTAGCGGAGCCAAGTGAACTCAGTACCTGCTACGGCGGTAAAGCTCGTAGAATGATTGTGAGCCGCTCGCCATGATGCCTGATTTGTTCCGCTAGCTTATATCCTGTGCGGCAAAATGAACTTGTGCAACAATCGATGTGTTGAAGCACAGTTGCAGGTGTCAAGTCACTGTGATGCCTAGCGCAATTGGATATGGAGACCTCAACCTGCTGACTAAGGCCACATCGCTGCCGGCTTGCTCCCTCGTCATGTGACGTCCGCCAATGCCTGGTGGGTGCCTTGCCTGGCGCTGGTGTCTGAGCGGATACAGGCGTCGCGCCAGCTTGACTAGACTTGGAGCTTTGACAGCTTGAAGCCAATGCCCTCTGCAACGACGCAACACCCTCGTCGTTACACTTCAACATCAATCAAGCCGGCGCGATGGGTCTCTACTATGGAATAGGCGGCCTATGGTCGTTTCTGATCGTGGTCGGATTATGTACGACTCTCTTTGATGGACTGGGCTGTACCGCCCACATCCCGGTTTGAGCTGAGCGCAGCTGACGTCGTCACTTAGATATGCTTTTCACCGGTAGTGGTGAAGCCTTCAACGTTGGAGCCTTCCTCGAAAGTGTCTCTCCCTTCACATGGGCCGATCTGGGTATCGCTCTCTGCATCGGCTTGTCGGTAGCTGGCGCGGCTTGGTCCGTACCTCCTCCCTCGACATCCCGTAGTCCGCGACTGTACTTTGGGACTGCAATTACTGACAGATGGATGATTATAGGGGAATTTTCATCACCGGATCCTCTATCCTTGGCGCAGCCGTCAGGGCCCCTCGAATCCGAACCAAGAACCTGATCTCGATTATTTTCTGCGAAGTCGTCGCGATTTATGGCGTCATCATGGCCATTGTCTTTTCCTCCAAGATCGAAAACGTCTCTGGCCCCCAACTTTATTCCGCCGATACTTATTATACTGGGTTCGCTCTTTTCTGGGCTGGTCTCACTGTCGGCCTGTGCAACCTCGTCTGTGGTATTGCCGTTGGTATCAACGGCAGTGGCGCGGCTCTTGCCGATGCTGCCGATGCCACCCTGTATGCATCACCCGCATGGAACTATGATGGTGGAACGTACTTGCTAACCAATTGTGCAGGTTTGTCAAAATTCTAGTCGTCGAGATTTTCAGCTCCGTCCTCGGTCTCTTCGGTCTCATCATTGGCCTTCTTGTTGCACAAAAGGCACCTCAAATCGGCAAGAGCGTCTGAGGCGGCAGGAGATGTGTATTCGGTTCAACGACGTGAAATTAGTTGACCGAACAGCTCGACCAGTAATAATGAGTGGAGAAAATATATGCATTAGACTAACACGCGTGGTCTGGCGTTAGGAAAGATCGGCCAGGGAGGCATATGCTTCCCGGATGTATTACTATATCCCTGGGTTAGCCGACATGTACATCAGCGCAAGGATCAATAAACTGCGAGGACATTATCGTTTCAATTCTGGTTGCAACTGCTTCAGATATGCTTATTTGGTGCCCTGCTATCGTATGTAGTAGCTGTGGTCTATGTACTCCTGACTGCATTCAGAACGAGGGCGTGAACCTTGGCACCCTTATCCATTTTGCCGCTGCCACTTGGCATGCATATCAATGCATTTGCGGACCGCAGACTACCAACTCTTGAGCTTCTCTGCTCACCAGTGCTATTTGCAATTAGCTGGCCATCTTCCCCGACAGTGAGCACAGCACGGTGGTATTCAGGACGAGGATCCATATGGAACTCGTGTCCCAAAATGACAGGCACTTTGGGAAGACCGACTGGGTAAACGCCCGACTGCTTATGAAGCGACGGAATAACAAAAAGGTGAAACGTCACCAGCGCCGAGGCCGGGTTTCCGGGGAGCGAAAAGATCACCTTGTGTATGCGCTGGCCAGCATTATCCTTGACCGGGACGGTTGCGAATGTGGTTGGCTTGCCAGGTTTCATAGCAACACGGCCAAAATGGATTGTCCCTCCGAGGGAGCGCTCGATAGTCGGCTTGAGAAGGTCAAGCTCGCCCATAGACACACCGCCCGTGGTAATCAAAACGTCAGCCTGCCGCAGACCGGCGCGCAGAGTCTCTTCCAGGGAGTTGGACTTGTCCTTTGCGATGCCCAGGTCAACGACTTCGTAGCCCCGCTCCTTTGCGGCCGAGATCAGCGTGATGCGATTTGTATCGCGCACCTCGCCAAGTTTCAATGCACCGGGGCAGCTGTACTCGATGATCTCATCGCCGGTAGAAAGAATGCCGATGACTGGTCTTTTGTACACGGTGGCTTCCGCCACTCCAACAGAGGCCAGAAGACCAATTTCACCACCGACGCCAGAGATTTGCTCGCCTTTGCTTAAGATAGTGGTGCCTTGCTTGACGTCGCTGCCAACTTCGCGAACATTCTCGCCTTCTTTGACGCCCTCAGCTTGGATTTCTACTTCCTTTTCTTCCTTTCCGTCGTCTGTCATGCTCCTGAGAACAGTGTCCTCGACCATGATGACGGAAGTCGCGCCAGGGGGTAGCGGTGCCCCGGTTGTTATTCTTGCAATTTGGCCTTCTTGAAGGGCCGCAATCTCTCCTGGAGCCGCATGTGAGACGCCCACGACGGGGAACACGCCTTTCAATTTGCCATCTTTTGGCGCAACTACAGCATAGCCATCGACGATGCTAGCCCTGAAAGCGGGAACATTCTCGCGTGCATTGACTTCTTCAGCAAGTACCGATCCGATAATGCCTTGGTCGATTTTGGATTGCACAATCTCTGGCTGTGGAGTAAATTCATCAATCATGGCAAGCGCATCATCGACGGATACCATAGGGTATGGAGATTCTCGGTGGCGGCGTGTAGGCCCCAAAGCTGGGTCGTTGGAAAGCGGGTTAGCATTTGGCTTCGTATGGCGCACCAGGTTACCATGTCCATGGTTGTGGCTATGGCTGTGGCCATGATCATGTCCATGATGATCATGCTTAATGGTATGCGAATGATCATGGCTGTGAGAATGCTCATGATCGATGATCCCGGCTTCTTTCTCTAACTTCTTGGTGCCTCCTGCATGCAGCTGCCGTGAGTTGGCACCAGCAGATTGCAAACATGCATGCGGTATCGTCTTGATAATTGCCTGCAGGTTCTCCTTGGCTCCTTTTGGGGAGCCTGGTAGTGTAACAATGACAGTCTTGTTCCTCACGCCTGCAGCAGGGCGCGACATCATGGCAACTGTGTGGATGTCAGTAACAAGACTGTGAAGCCTCTGCGGAGAGACTTACAAGGAGTGACAGTCAGTGACGTAGATAGCATAGCATGAACCAAGCCAGGTGCTTGTTTATGTAGCAAAGGTCCGACTGCCTACTTATGTTTATCAGCACTCGAACTACACATGAAGCACCAAGGCTCGTACCTCCGGAGTGGCATCCGACACGGCAAATCCAGTGCCACCAGTTGTGATGATGAAATTCGGTGCATCAGGGCCATCTGTCCATTGCATTATTTGCTTTTGAATATCGGTTACACTGTCGGAAACGATTTTTTGGGCCGTGACAGTCCATTTTCCTGCACCGTCAACGTTGAGTACTTCCCGGAGAACCGCGGCGGAGGCGTCCGTTGACGGGTCCAGCGCCGCAGTGGTGGACACGATGAGAATGGCGGCCGTAAGTGGAGTATTCATACTGAAGTTTTGGTTTGCTGGCGTACTTTGTATTCCGGCCAATTCTTCTTAAGAAAGCTTCACTTCGTCAAGGCAGCTTTCCAACTGCAGATGGTGGTCGTGGAGAGCGCCGAGTGCGGCTGGGCATCATGGACAGCGCCCCACCTGTTCACCTCGACCGCGACCAAGCTCCTAAATATTTCCCGTCCATGTTTTTACACCTCTAAACACTGCACTTGTCACATCACTCAGCGACCGCCGGCGAGCGGAAAATTCTCGCTTGTCACCATGGTTCGAATAAAGGAGAGATATCTTCTCGTCAACATCATTTACCCACCAGAGTCTATCACCAAACACGATTCAGTCGTGCCGTCTTTTGTGGTGCAGCATCAACCTACAGTGGAAAATCTGACGGCTCAGCTCCTTCTGAAAGCCATTCGCAACGAAATCGCCCAGCTTTTTGGAGATCATGGATCAGGCGCACTCGGCGGAAGTTTGTCAAGTGTGCATATACCTACGAGCAGCACAAGATTTTATCACCGCTAATGACGCGTTCAGTCAAGTACTTGTCTTTGGCTACATCAACCATCATTCTCAGGTGCCACCGGGAGCACTATCGCATGCTCTGGGCAGCGCTTACTCTTATGGATCATGTCCCGGTCAAGGACGGAAGGCCATGTACGTTTCGTGTTGTTCGGGTGAGCGGCACGATACGAAAAGCCGAAGAAGAAGCCATTCGCCAGGCACGTGCTCTCATTTTGGCAGCCAACGATGGCAGTGCGATCAGTGCATTTTTGCCTGTCGATTCAGTTGACCATCCCACAGAGGACGAATTAGGAGATGACGATGTTGAAATGGTCAGCGACGACGGCTGACGGGGTATCATTGTTTCCTGACTACTTTGATGCCACTATCAGCTGGAACGGTCATGTCTCCAAAGTCTGGATCCATCTCAGGGTTGCTCGGCGCTGAAGGTTGCGGCGGTTCTACATCCATGTCCATGGACTGTTGTTCCTGCTCGCGTCGAGCCTCCTCCTCCGCCTCCTGTTCCATCCGGTCATATTCATCTTTTTGATCTATCCATCGCTCTTGGATATCTTGAACATCCATCATGGATGCCTCGTTCCGCATGGTTACCGCCCACACGGTGTCGTTTGCACCCTCGGCGCTACCAAAGACGTATCCGCCGGCTCTGTCTATTACCCGAAGGAGATGTGTCATACTTTTCTTATTCTCAACTGCCAGCACCTCGTAGCGCACCAGGCCATAGCTGTCGATCATATTGGCAATCGCCTCGTTCAGTTTTCCAAACTTTTCGCTGCGCATTACGGGAGACTCGGCTTCGAGATACGGAGTTAGATATGTCAGATCGTCGACGTCTGTATAATATTCGAGGTTGAAAGGAAGCTCGTCATATGAAGCAACCTTGTCGATTTTGGACAGAACGTTGACGTGTGGCATATCCATTTGTATCATGGCGCGGAGGGACAGCAAAACATTCGAAACGTAAAGGGAGGGCTGGCTTAGGCAAATCGAATCGGAGAGATGGACCGCAACAAACTTGACAGTATTAGCAAATGTCGCAAGTAACCTCTTATTGTGACTTACCCGGAAGCCACGCCTTTGTAGCTTGAAGAATATGTTCCGTAATGAGTTGTGATGAGTGTATAATTCGACCTGGCCGGGACAATCAAACAAGACATAATCCTGATCGAACTCTTTGAGGCCCTCTTCCAGCCACTCATAGTTGTGTTCCAGCTCTTCGAGGGCGTAGAGAATACCGCCGTTTGGGCCGAGCCTGTCCTCACGCATGATGTCTTCGAGCTTGACAAGGCTCCGAATATCGAGAGCACAAGGGTAATTGGTATGGTCGTTTGCCGGATCGAGATTCACGACGGAACACGCGCGGCCGATTGCGCCCATAAACTGGTGCACTGTCGCCATGGTTAGCGGGTAGGTACCTAGTAGTTGGTGATTTTCGACTTGTGGTGGATGTGACGTACTGCCATCGCAGTAGGTACTCTTGCCCGAGCCTGGGCTACCGAGAACAAGCTGGGCAAAAGGCATCGCTAGATTCGAATACGTGTAAACCCGTTTTTGTTTCCCGCTGAGACGACTCTCAAGAGGAGTATACCCCGTGCTGTAAGCTTCAAAAGCGATCAAACGGCTTGGTCGAGCTGCCTCGAGTTACAGCGGGTGCCCCTCCAAAAGTGATCAACTTTTTGGCGGGGCTTCCACTGAAGCGGCGAAACCTCGGGTTAAGCTACGCTAGAGCTCGCTAATTTCAGGTGCCAAAGCTCTCCCAAGCCAATTTTCCCTTACCCACGCAAAAATCTCCTCAGCTCTCTTCTTGCCGTAGCCGGCTCCCTGACTGGCACGTCGACCTGCATGATGCTCTGCTATCGCGTCGTAGCCCATAACCTGTCATGGCGTCAGACGTGTCAGCTGCTGCCACTCTGGCTAGTAGTCTTACAGTCGATGTACCTGTCATGAGCACTTCCGCCGTCGAGATGGCCCCCAAGGCTTCTTCCGGCTGGTTCGGTGTCCTTGGCTGGGTCATCCTCAGCTTGATCAACCTAGTCTCCATGGCCCTCTACTTTTCCATCCGCTTCATCACAATCACTATTCCCAGCCTGCTATACGCGCTGCTCTCTGCCAGCTGGACGGTTACGATGAACGCCACCACTCTGTACGTCTTTCCACTGCTTTTCAAAGTTGCCATAGGTTCTAACAAGCCGCAGTATCTTCATCTTGGTAGCAATTGCTTCAGCTGTTAGTTGGGTTGTGAGATATCGCATCCTCAACATGTACTCACGATTACCACCCGAGCCTCAACGCAAGGAGCCTGACATCGATCTCTTCCCCGATACACACGAAGAAGGCATGAAATCCGGACTCTCCAATTATTTGGACGAGTTCCTAAGTGCTATAAAGATTTTTGGCTATCTTGAGAGGCCTGTTTTCCACGAGTTGACCAGAAGTATGCAAACCAGGAAACTGATTGCAGGCGAGACGATCAATCTGGAGGAAGAAAAAGGCTTCTGCATTGTTGTTGACGGCATAGTAGAGATTTTTGTCAAAACGGGGCAAGAAACTCGTCATTCGGGCCAATCATCAGCCGATCAGTCTTGTCATGAGTCCTCCGAAGACGAGGAATACATGGCCAGGGGTAAACAAAAGTATCACCTCTTAACTGAGGTGAAAAATGGCGCACCGATGTCCTCCTTATTCTCAATCATGTCTCTCTTTACGGAGGACGTCAGACTGAAAGTCGAGGATGAGGAACAAGTTCACGACGAAAACGCCGAGACCGGCCCATTCGTCCCAGCGTCAATGCCGAATACGCCAAATCTCAACGCTAGCTCCGACAGGCATGCAATTGTGTCTGACAATGAGACGCAGCCACAGGCATCTCGTAGGGCCACCGGCACAAACATCCCCCCTATGTCTCTCAACGATACAGTGCCCATCGTCCACCAGCCACTGCAGAGACCGAGGGCGCCGAAGCGTCGCGCCTCGCAGTCTGTGCATCCCGATATCATTGCTCGAGCCACGATGGACACCACAATCGCAATCATCCCTGCCCAGGCATTCCGAAGGCTTATCAAGATTTACCCCAAGGCCACAGCCCACATTGTCCAGGTCATTCTGTCTCGCTTTCATCGTGTTACTCTTGCTCACGCGTTCAATTACCTTGGCCTAACCGGCGAGGTTCTTCAAACGGAGAAGAATATTTTGAAATATACCACCTGTCAGCTTCCTAACATTTTGCGTGGGGACGCCCTGTCCCGATTGAAGCAAAAGTTCAAGCGCGAGAGAGAACGAATGAAGGAGAGCCAAGAGTCCAAAGGCATTGCCTTACACAACTCTACAGTTAACCGGCGACGGCGTTCCAGCACCACCCTTCGTAAAGAGGCTGTGATGCACGCTCTGTCGAAACAGCGCACGTCGTCCATGTCTGGCAATGTCGGTTCGCCACAGTCTGAGCGTCCTTCTCAGCACAACAAGTCTCAACCTGGCGACTTGCTGGCCAATATCAATCAAGCGCGGAACGTTCACAGGACATCAGGTTTAGACCCTAAGACACCCCTTGCTCAACGTTCTTTCAACCCCTTTGATTCTGAGAAGCATGCGAGGATCTCGGTGGACCCGAGAGATCTTGCTGAAGAAGATGATCTGTTCCGGACATGCATTCTCGAGTGCATCTTCAAGACGCTTGGTCTGGACAATGGAGGCACAGCCTCCCGAGAACCGGAATCGATAGAAGCATCACCTCGCATTGGCTACATGGACCAACGTCGGCCAAGGCCAGCCTTTCCAAGCAATGCGTTTGGTTTCATGGCACCATTCGAAAACTCGCTCGACGGCGAGACTGAATCTGTCACCTCGAGCAACATGGGGCTACACGGGACCCCTAGTGCTCATATGCTATCCCAAGAGATGAAGAATGAGATGGAAATTGTATTCTTTCCAAAGGGTTCTATCCTCATCCAGCAGGGCGAGAGATGTCCTGGCATTTATTATGTTGTTGACGGTTTCTTGGATATTGGTGCCAGCAAGGAAGTCTCCCGTGAGATCCTACACAAATCTAGACCGAGAACACCAGAAGTAAAGGGCTCAGACAGGCCCAGCAGCGGCGGGAGTTCAGATCGTCCAGAATCTCAAAGACACGCAAGCCGCCGCCGCAGCGTGGCGTGGGTAAAGCCTGGTGGTATCGCTGGTTACATAGGCGGTGTGTCGTCTTATCGCTCCTACATCGATGTGGTGGCGAAGACGGATGTTTATGTTGGATTTCTTCCGCGTGCGTCATTGGAAAGGATTATGGACAAATATCCCATCATTTTGCTCACGATGGCCAAACGACTGACCAGCATTCTGCCGCGGCTAATTCTACACATTGATTTTGCCCTGGAATGGGTTCAAGTCAATGCGGGCCAAGTTATCTTCCACCATGGCGATGAAAGTGAGGCTATCTACGTGGTCCTGAACGGTCGCCTCCGACTCGTCGAGGAAAGGAAGGATGGCGGCGTCGAAGCGAAGGCTGAGTACGGTCAAGGTGAAAGTGTTGGTGAGCTCGAAGTGCTCACAGAAACCGCTCGCTCTGGAACTTTGCATGCGATTCGAGACACCGAGATTGTCAAGTTCCCACGCACGCTGTTCAACAGTCTCGCGCAAGAACATCCCAATATCACGATCAAGATTTCAAAAATTATTGCAGCCCGCATGAGGGCAATGGTGGATGATCCAATGAATCTTTCGGGCGCGGATGCCGGTTCTGGCTCCATCCGAAACCATGGCAAGTCCACAATGAACCTGCGCACAGTAGCAATCCTGCCCATCACTGCAGGCGTGCCTGTGGTCGATTTTGCAAGCCAGCTCATGAATGCGCTGTCTCAAATGGGTACACCAAACGGTGCTACGTCGTTGAACCAAGCCGCCATCCTAAACCATTTGGGCAAACATGCCTTCAGCAAAATTGGAAAACTACGACTGTCTCAATACTTGGCCGATTTGGAAGAAAAGTATGGGCTCGTAGTCTATGTCGCCGGTAAGACTCTCTCCACTTTTTGTTCCCTGTTTAATATCCATCGAATGATGAGCAACTCTAAGCCAAAGGCAACGCCGCTGATGGTTCTTTAACTCTAATTTTTTCCTGACACGATTGACAACTGCACAAATCAAAGATGTTTCGCCGCAGTTTTGACAGAAGCTAACGTCTCATCAACAGATACCAATGTCAATTCGCCATGGACGCAAACCTGTATCGCACAGGCCGACAGTATTCTTCTGGTCGGCTTGGCAGTGGCGTCACCCCAAATTGGCGAGTACGAGCGGTTCATGCTAGGAATGAAGTCGACAGCTTGGAAATCATTGGTTTTGCTACATGCCGAACGCTTTTCGAAGCCTGGTCTGACCAGATCCTGGCTACGAAATCGCATGTGGATCAACGGTGGCCATTTCCACATACAGATGGCTTTCACAGGCAACGAGGTTAGGGTAGTACCAACTTCGAAGAAGCTTGGGCAAACCCTCAAGCAACAGCTACAAATTCTGCAAACAGAAATTCAAAAGTACACGACGAAGAAAGCACATCGCTACTACATCCCCGACTCACCGATGAAGAGCGATTTCCATCGCCTGGCTCGTCGACTTTGTGGAAAGTCTATCGGCTTGGTCCTTGGTGGTGGCGGAGCGCGCGGTATTGCCCATATCGGCATCATTAGAGCCATCGAGGAAGCAGGTATTCCCATTGATATTGTGGGAGGCACATCCATTGGCTCCTTTGTAGGTGCCCTGTATGCGCGCCATGCCGATGTGGTACCTATGTTTGGTCTGGCAAAGAAATTTGCAGGGCGCATGGCGAGTCTATGGCGTTTTGCCCTTGACCTGACGTATCCGTCAGCTTCCTACACCACCGGCCACGAGTTCAACCGAGGTATCTTTAAGGCTTTTGGCAAAACACAGATTGAAGACTTTTGGCTTGAATTTTATTGCAATACCACTAACATCACCAAAAGCCGGAACGAGTTTCACACGAGCGGTTATGCATGGCGCTACATTCGTGCCTCCATGTCTCTTGCCGGTCTGCTCCCCCCCTTGTGCGACGAAGGCAGTATGCTGCTTGACGGCGGCTATGTTGACAACTTGACTGTTTCGCACATGAGGGGCCTCGGTGTCTGTAGCATTTTTGCCATTGATGTTGGTGCCGTGGACGACGCCACACCGCAGACGTACGGTGACTCGCTGTCGGGCATGTGGGCATTCTTTAACCGGTGGAATCCGTTTTCGTCGCACCCCAATCCGCCCACGCTGGCCGAAATCCAGGCTCGTCTTGCCTATGTCTCCAGCATCGATGCGCTCGAGAGCGCCAAGCAGATTGAAGGATGCATCTACATGCGGCCTCCGATTGAGCCGTACGGTACGCTCGACTTTGGCAAGTTTGACGAGTTATACCTTCTCGGATACAAATACGGCCAAGATTTTATGAAGAAGCTGCGCGAGCAGGGCAAGTTGCCTCTGTCCGAGGAGGCCGAGGCAAAGCAGTCGATGCGGCGTACGACGGCACGTAGAAGAGCAAGCATCTAGATTTAGAAACATACTTTACGAAGTGCATGATTATTGCATAGTATACGATTAGCGCGCATTGAATACACAGTACTTGTAGACTTTCTCATCATGTTCATTAATATGTCAAGTGACGCATCAGTATACACATCTTGTAAGCATGTAGTCTTTCTCATTATATATACAAGAAGCTTGTCGTGGGACGTCATAATTCCAGCTCTACTCTATCCTATATCCAACTCTTGTCGCAGAGACCTCTATGCCTTGGCCAGCAGCGCCTCAGTCTCCTTGACAATCAAGTCAAAGGTGGCCTGGACATGCTCCTCGCGGACCGCGGCCGTGCTCGTCGACACGCGAATCGCAAAGATGCCATTGACGACGGTGCTCGTCAGGTAGACCCGGCCCGAGGCGTTGAGCGTCTCGTAGAGCGTCTCGGTGCGGGTGTTGCGCTGGGCCTCGTCGGCGCCGACGACGCAAAACGAGACGAGGGCGAAGCGGGCGCGCGTAAACAGCGCAAAGAGGTCCGGCCGGGCGGCGAGCTTGCCGTCGAGCGACTGGCCGAGGTCGATGCCGCGGCGGACGTGCGCGCGCAGACCCGCGAGGCCGTAGCTGCGGAGGACGAACCACAGCTTGAGGGAGCGGAAGCGGCGGCCGAGGGGCACCTGCCAGTCGCGGTAGTCGGTGACGAGGTCCGAGTCGCTAAACTCGTTGCGGAGGTAGGCGGGCTTGATGCTGAGCGCGGTGATGAGGTCGGCGCGGGCGCGCACCCAGACGGCGGAGCAGTCAAAGGTGGTGAGGAGCCACTTGTGCGGGTTAAAGTTGAAGGAGTGAAAGTGGGCGAGGGGCGCGGTGAGGTGCTGGTACTCTTCGAGGATGAGCGCGGAGCCGGCAAAGGCGGCGTCGACGTGGACCCAGACCTCGCCGGGCGCCGCCACGGCAGCATCGCCGTTGGTGGCGCCGTTGGTTGTGCCGTTGGTCTGGGGCTTGTCAGCCGCCAGCGTCGCCGCGATGCCGGCAAAGTCGTCGACGGCGCAGACGTCCGTCGTGCCGAGCGTGGCCGTGAGGTAAAACGGCTCGAGGCCCTTGGCGCGGAGCTGCGCGAGCTTTGCCCTCAACGCCTCGCCCGTCATGGCGTACTCGCTCTTTTCATCCACCGCCACCGTGTCGAACCGGACGCCGAGCACCTGCGCCGCCTTTTTCGTGCTCGAGTGCGCGCCGGCGCTGCCCAGGGCGACCAGCCGGCTCCTGTGCCTCCAGAGCTGCTCCTCCTTGTCCTCGCCGTCGGGCAGGTGCGCCGTGACGGCGGCGAGGTACTTGTCGCGCGCGGCGACCATGACGGTGAGGATGGCCTCGGAGGCGCTGCCGTGCAGCACGCCGCCGCCGTGCGTCGGCCCGCCGCTCAGGTAGCACGCGGGCAGGGCAAAGGCCTTGGCCAGCCAGTCCATGACAATCGTCTCGAGCTCGGTGACGGCCGGGGAGCAGATCCAGTTAAAGTGCGCGCCGTTGAAGGCGTTGGACCACATCTCGGCAATGTTGGCCGGGTGCGAGGCGGTGCAGGGGAAAAAGGCCATGAAGCCCGGGTGCGACCAGTGCGTGATGCCCGGCATGATCTTGGCATCAATGTCGGCGCTGATGGCGTCCATGGACTCGCCCTCTAGAGGCACTGCATCGGGGAGCAGGGGCCGAAGGTAGCCGGGGGAGACATTGGAGAGGACAGGACGGGACGGGACTGATTCATAATAGTCGGCGACTGTGTGAGGGAGACAGAGGTTTGTTAGCAAAATGTTTCTCGGGAAGAGGAAGGGGACGGTCCGGTTGAGGAGCGGCGCGGAGAATGGTGGGGGAGGGGCATGCGGCACGCAGGCAGGTGCAGGGGCTGCTGGATGCAGAAAAGCAAAAAAAAAAGAGCCAAGGAGGAGACAGGACGCGGTTCGGTCTCACATACTCTGGTCGACGGCCTTTTTGGCCTGCTTTCTGTACTCGTTGATATCCATCGTTTGGGGTTGCTTGTGTGTGTGCGTGTGTGTGTGCGGTTTGCGGAACGACTGGAGAAGAAGAAAAAAGGTTGAGAAGCCGCGCAAAGAGCCGTCTAAATACTACAGCAAGCTTGAGATCGGCATCGGGTGTGTCGACCAATGGCTCAAGAGATTGATAAGAGGGCGAAACGTTTCAACGTCAAGCACAAGGCACCAAAAGGGCGCAACGGCATAAAATGTCAATGGGCAGAGAGTTTCAAGAAAAGAAATGTGGAAAAGCGCGGAATGAGAGTTCCGAATGGACTTTTAGGTCTCGTGGTGGGGGCTGCGCTATCTTGAAGCCAGCCGGCTTCGTACTAACATTTATTCATGCTGTGTCATTGTGTGGGGGAAAGTGCGGGATGAGCGAGTCTTTGTGTCGGCTCTGCGGCCTTTCTTGTGCCTCGGCCAGCTTAGAAAAGAGTGCCAAGAGACTGTAAGAGTTGAATTATTTTCTAGAAATTTCAAGCAGACCAGGAGACTAGGAGTCTTCAGTAATCAAGATTGCCTGACGCGGTTGCACCTGATGCCCGCTGCTCGTATGAAAAAGAGATATTAAGGACCGATGCATGTCTTACGCCGTTGAAATTCGCAAACCTCTAGAAACTCCCACTTTCTAACATCATTTCGGTTCGTAAAAGAGAGCGACCTGCTGTCGGCACCTAGTCCACCTTGATGGCGCTATGACACAGTCAGTATCCGTACATCGACATCATCAACGCGACTCGAGTCAACGTACCTGTATATCCGCCTCACAAACGCATAGGCGCTGAGGAAACCAATTGTGCCGGTCAACAAACCGTACACGCAGCACGCAATAAATGTGTATGCAAAAAAGAGCAAGCTGCTCACAAAGCCCGTAATGTGCAGCTTAAACATGTAGTACCACACAGAGTAGGCAAAAATCCACACCGCACTGCCGCCGCCCACAAAGAAGGACTGCCACCACCAGTGATAGTTTTCAGAGCACAGCTGAATGTAAATCGTCACCACCGTCACTTCGGCAATCGTCACCACCAGAATCATCGACACCACCGCCAGGAAACCAAACATGTAGTAGAAGCCGCTCTTGTTCTGCCACAGCGACTGGAACACAAACAGCAGCTCGATAAAGATGACCGCAAACGGAATCAGACCCGCCAGCAGCACCGCCTGCATCGACTTGCTGTACCATGCATGGTTCGGCAGCTGGCGAGGAATGGTTGTGGCCTTGGTGGGATGCTGCCACCCGCCCGCCTTGACGAAGCCGTAGTAGGCGCCGGCATACACCAGCGGCACCTGGAAGCAGAGCCACAAGACCACAATCAGCAGCAGAGACCCAAAAGGAATCGCCGTGCTCGAGGCCTGCGCCCAAACAAACAGGTTGATGATGAAGACCAAGCCAAACATCAGCCCGGGAAACAGCAGCGCTGTCACCATGGCATTCTTGCGGAAGTCTTTGCCATCAAAGCTCTTAAACACACGGGCGGAAAAGTAGCCCGAAAAGACGCTCCCAAAGATGAATAGACCCACGCCAACACTGATGAAGCCACCGCGGAAGCTGGGGTTTAAGAAACCCAGGGCGCTGAGCAGCACCAATCCCATGGTCATGAAAAGTAACTGCATGCCGGAGCCAACCAGGGGCGCGAGAAGGTAGCCGTGTTTGGGGGCTCGGAAGACGTCAGTGTGAAGCAGCTTCCACCCAGTGACATCTTCAAGAGCTTCCTCAGTATCGGAAAGATCGGCGTCCAGTCCGTCACCGCCCTGGTCCAGCAATCCCGCGGGAGAATCCTTCTTGACTCTCTTTCCACGAGATTTGCTCTCCATGGTGTCCTTGTAGCCCTTAATGTCGGAATTCACGGTCCGTGCAAAGATGACCATGACAATGGCAGTCAGCATGCCGCAGATGATGAGCGAGTTGACAATGGCAAGCCAGTGAATCCGCGCGCCGTCCTCCTGGTTGACAAAGTACAAATCCCAGCGGTGGGACCACTCGATGCCGTTGTCTTCCACAAAGTATAGCGAGTATGTATAAGGGACGGTCAGAGTGCCCGATTCGCCTGCATCGTCCGTCCGTCGTTCGGTCTGTCGTGAAGCTCCATCGGCGTAGCGTGGAGCAGCCTCGGTCGTTCTGTTAGGCCCAATGTGCAGTTCTAGCCCTCGCTCGACGTGCTGCAGATCAACGGGGCAGCCCTCGGCATCGCGTCTGCTGTCGGGACCGATGCTCTTGGGGTAGACCTCGAAACCGACAACAATATTCTCGCCGCGATCGCCGGCCTTTCCTGGCGCCTTGCGGAAGCGAATGACAATCGTGTGGTGGTTGTTCAGGTAGTAGTGCGTCTGCCCAGTAGAGGGGGAGAGTTCGCTGTAACCAAGTTTGAATCCCGAGGCGTAGTACTTGCGTGTCTTGTCGGCGCTGACGAAGCTGGTGGCGCCGGGGAGGTTGTCGACGATCCACTCGGTCACGTAGGCATCGTGGATCATCTCCTTGGTGCGCCGCAGGTCATCTGCATCGAGCTCCCTGGTACATAGAGCTTTGCAGCCCGTCTCCTTGTTCATGACCAGTTCAATATCTGATGTTCGAATTCGGTCGCCGCGGAGGATTTCGCCAAGGTTGAGGGGGACGTTCTTGCCGCTGAGCAGGCCGCCAACCGATTTGGAATGGTCCGGCGGAGGGCAGACGAACGGGAGGTCGTAGTAGGCATACTGAAGCTGTGTGCTGTCGGAGTAGGCCTTGTTGACCATGAGAGGAATCGACTCGCCGTTTTTGTAGCTCTTGATCGAGTATCCTAGCTCGAATTAGCCACCGAGTAGGCACACGAAGGCAGAGACAGCTCCGCGCAAATTGCAACATACCTGGAATATAGAAGGCGTCTACAGAGAACAAAAGCAGCAGCAAGGCTAAGCCGCCGAGGCCGGAAGCTGGTAACCTGACCATGATGCACAATCAAAACTTCTGGGTCGTGCGACGGGGGCACAAACGTCGGGCTAGGCTGTTTCGGATCCACGGATGATGGCGGCAAAAAGGGTTCAATTTAAGCAACGTAGAGCGTCGATTTCGACCGTCTGCTGGTGATGATCAAGCCAGAGACAGGATGCAGGGCTGCAATTGAGTATTGCGTAAGAAAAAAACGAGTGTAATCGGCACTAATGCCACGTAGGGGTTGACGACGCTTGAATATGAGGACAAGTCAGAACGAGTCGGACACGAAGAGACAGCGGAAGAAGAAGGCGTCTCGCAACGATGTTGATTTCGATGGAGTGAGGGTCGCGTCTAGGGGACAGTGAAACCGTGTCGCAAAGAGCGAGAAAGAGGGAAAAAAAAGAAAAAGGGTGAAGGAAACGAGGCTAACGCCAAAAGAGCAAATAGAGGTCAATCCATCTGTGTTAGCGATATGGGGGTGCAGGGGGGCGCGATTCGGGGTCAATTGGACGACCCCAGTGGACGCTGCAACGGACGACCAGCTGGATGTACCAGTGGTTTGGGCGAGATGCGTGCTGTGAGCCCGCTGTAATTAGAGTATTTGCAGTGGGTTTCCGCCTGACCAGCCGCTGTGGACCGGCCTCGCTCTTCGGATAAAGCAAGAAGGACGGGAGAGTCGGTTGAGAAAAAGGGGGGCAGGCCCAGCGGGATTGCTTGGCGTCCTTTATTTTTAGCGGCCGCATCAGGCTGGACCAGTCCTGCAGCGGAAGCCACCGGGGCGGGGCCAATCACCTGTCGCCCAGCTGCCACGCCTCGCAACCTGGTTCGAACCACAGCTGCATGCATGGATCTGCAGCCACGGCTTATCAGCTTGGCGATGCGCATCCTCGACTCATCAAGCTCAGACAGCAGAGTGGAAAGGTTGGGCGAAACATGATCACTTGACAACGAAAAAGACGTCATGAGGATTGCTGTTCCAAGAGCTAATATGTTTGCAGTACTATTACCAAGTCTATGTCCTTGTTGTATATGCTGTGTGCACTGTCCACAATAAAGAATGTAGGAAAAAAAAACGCTCGCAATGTCTCAATGACTTCATGTCCACCAAGAGAATATGCTGAAAGGGTCGCGAAATTACATTGATGTGCGCCTCCGAACAGGCAAACAACGCAATGACAAAACAGAACAAACAAGATCAAGTATTAGTGAATGACAAGCCGTGGGTATCATAAAGGGGAACTAGGCGACTGGCGCAACTGGCATGGCCGCTCTACGGCTCAGCTCGTTGTAGCCTGGCAAAAGGGAGTTGATCTGGGGCGCGTCCTCCGAGGCCGCGCGGCGGATGCGCGGACGAAGATAGCTGTCGGCCTCGGCCTCCTGGTCGCTGGCCATGACGCTCTCGAAGCTGGGCAGCTCGCCACCTTGGGGATCGTCGTGTACCGTCTCTACGCCGACCTGGACGGGCACCGACAGCGTCATGGTGGTGTTGGTGGGGCCGACGCTGAGGCACAGCTGAAGGACATAGGTGCGCGAGATGAGGCACGAGTGAAAGGTGGGTAAGAAGATTTTGCGGTTGTTGTTGGTGACGGTAAAGGGAATGTCAAGGCTGGCAACGTGCTTGATGGGCGAGGCGGCCTTCTTGTTGCTGCTCTTGCCCATGTCGTCGCTATCAGGCGACAGGTGCGAGCTCGAGTAGCCCGAGTCGCGGCGACCTGTGTCCACGTTTCCCTGCAGCCACGAGATCTTGTCCACGGGGGTGCTGAAGAGATTATTGGTCGTGGTATAGTTGAGGCACGGGTTGCTGTGGTAGGCGGTGCGCGGGCCCAAGTTGGGCAGGTAGTTGACAGGGGCGGCACCGAAATACGTCGTGGACAAGAGCTTGGCCGAGACGGAGTTGATCTTGGGCGGGGCTGTATCGACCGAGTCGGGGACGAACTCGAGGTTGATGTGAGCCGTGGACAGGGAGGCGTCACGGCCGTCGGCGGAGAACATGACGGCCTCGGGCTGCGTCGAGGCGGCCGTCAGCTTGCCCGTCTTGGCAGAAAAGAGGTTCTTGCGGATCGTCTTGGTCTTGGCCATGGTATAGCGCTCGTCGCGGAATGTGATGTCGAGTGGCGCGTCTTCGGGGCTGGCGGGCAGCACCTTGACAACGTGCTGGCCCTCCATGACCTTGGAAGCCGGCACGTCGCCCTGCGCCTGCTTGACGGCGCGGGCTTTGACGGCATACTCGATCTGGGCCATCTCAGGCGCCTGGTCGTCGGCGCTCCAGAAGCCAATGGTGGGGGGCAGGCGCAGATGATGGTCGAGGACGGGGCCATCCTCGCACTGGTGCTTGCAGGCACCGATGGGGAGCTGGTGAGGGATGACGAAGTGGAAGGGAATGGTGTAGGTGCGGCCGGCCTTGAAGACGCGGTCGTCGGGCACGTCGTCCTCGGAAATGGGCATGCGCATCTTCAGGAAAGGTCGGAAGGAGTGGGAGGGGTACTGCTGTACAAAGTCGAGACGGGTGGCAGCGATACCAGTGAAGACAATATCAAAGTGGTCAAAGGCAATGTCACGAACCGTCTTGACAATGGCGCGGCCAGCAATGACGGAGCCTGACGTGTAAACTTTGGAGTTGTAGTGGCGATCGATAATGACATCAATGGTAGGCTTAAGGGCGGCTACCGCCTTGGAGCGAGCAGCCGCCCGGCCTGTAGTGTCGACGGCGTCGGGCATTTCGAATTGGTCTTGTTTTGACTTGACTGCAATCAGGAGATTGACGTATAGCTTTTCCGTGTGCAAAGGGGTTGCGTGATTGTTTCAATGGGCTGATTGCGTAGAAATCGGTGCGGGCTATCTCATGTAGTTATAGATGGCACCGTGTAAATGGCGTGCTGTCTATGTGTGTGGATGACAAATGGTCGAGCACGAGGCTGTCAAAGGGCGTATGTAGATGTCAAGAAAGACGTCAGGATTATAAATTAGGAGGAGAAAGCTGCCGATCAACGAGCGAGCAAGAAATAGCGGTGCAATGCCAGCGACGAGAAGGATGAAAAAGACGTCTCCCAAAAGATGATGGAAAACAATGGCCAACGGGGGAGAGAGGTGGGAGGGCATATGCCGTTTTTTATTTTCATACGAGACGCCGGAGCTAGCCACTTGGTCTGGGGACGAAGGGTCCTTTTTTTTTCTTTGGAGAACGAGCTCGACAGGCAATAGGCAATTCAGCACAATACAAGAATAATAAAAAGGCACGGGGGTGGCCAGATGAGCGAGCTCGAGGGCGAGCTAGGCGCAGAATTCGGATCGAAACGGCCGTGTGCAAGCTTCGCTTGGATGACTGGATCCTTCTTCTTAGCAGTGCCAATACAGGTGTGGAGGGGCAAAAAAGGGTCGGGCTCCAGCATCTGGCCAGCTGCCAGCTGGCCACCAGGTAGGTAGGGGTGAGCTCTGGTTGGCGTACGTGTTGCGTGCATTGGCAGCTAGGTAGCAAACGCAAACGAACAGCTGCCAGCTGCCACCATGCGTTTGCTGAGGTGCCGGTACCGGTACAGCCAGCTGGCTTGGAACCAGCAGGGTGTGCGGCGCGAGCTGCGGGTGTGGCGAGAGCGGACGCCACCCGCGCTGTGACCACTGTATTACAGCACCATTGCAGCACTATTACAGCGCTCTCCCCCCCCAAAAGCCACCAATTCATGCTCCGATCCGGATTCCATTTTAGTTGCTTTGCTGTGGCCAATGCGACTTTCCTGACGCAACACTAGAAAATTCTGTCAGACACAAGCTCGCGCCGCGAACAGAAGGATCCATCGACTCGTCAGAAAAAATATGCCCTCTCCATCACGACCACCACATGGCAATCACACATGATGCTCGCCAAACTGCATCACCAGCCTAACAACTCTACCACAATGTCATAAATAGTACTCTTGTCGTCACACCACTGTACATGAACTTTCCGCATTTTTCTACGACGTCGTCTTGTTGACTTTCATTCTTCTTTTTCAACACGACTATGGCGGAATACTTATGGGAGGCTCGCTGATAAGAGGGGGGAGGAACGGAACGTCCGAGAACCGTGCTGGCTCGCACACGGAGACGAAGAAAAAATAAAGGAGGCTGAGGTACGTTCACGATGCCTGATTTCTCTAGTCAGGCACACCCTGCCATGACGCGACCAGACTCCCTTGCAGTCTCCTCCACCGTGCGTTGAAGGCTCCTCCCACCATCTTGGCAGGCAGCAGCCTGTATGGCTGGCGGCTCCATGATTAGCCAGCAACACATAACTATGAAGCAGTTGCTGAAGAGTAGCCAGAGTTGAGGCCAAATCTCGATGTGACGCCATGTTCGCGACCGATGACAAGTGACGAGCGTGCAGAGTGCGCTGGTGTCGGGCCGCGTGTGGCTCCTATGATTGCATGCTTCTCCATCAAGTGGCGCCAACTATATTGGCAAAGTGCACGCCTTTGCGAGATCCAGTGTTTTGGCTTGGGCATCTACATTTCTATGCCCATGAGGCTCGGCGCGCGACAACGGCTGTCCACCGCAGAATCGACTGGTACAAGTCGATTGCTTCCCACTAGTTACCAGAACCCTCACCTATACTGGTTGACGGTGGCTAAGAGACTGGTCCCCGCAAGGCTTACTTCACTCGACGTTGTGGAAGTTTCTTCTTTTTCTCTTGAGCGGTCAATACAATCACCCATTTCGGGTAATGGCGCGCAGAGTGCACATTTCCCCAGTTTAGGGGCCCTCTGTCCGTCTCTTGTCTCTATTCCATCATCCGCCCAAGGCCACGAGGCCATGCTCGACTCCATCGCCAACATCTGGAACAAAGTCTGGTTCGGTCTCGAACTCGAAAAGATGGGGCTCTGCCTTCTGGCGGTGGATCGGAAGTTATGCGGGAATGATCAAGAGCTGCCGCAAGAGCCTCCTGCAAGCCATGTTGCTGCCACTACCGACACAGCTTAGTTCGCAATCGTCATTCCACCTCCCCATTATTCCCCAGTATTTATATCCTTCAAAGTTCAACGACAGCTCACTAGTGCGCTTCCGTCAGCGGGTATGCGTCCTGATGCCCTAATTGGGAACAGTGCTCGCAGCGGATAGGGCAAGCCCAGGGCAAAAATTCTCCCGTGGCTCTGTCCGAGGAGCCCCAGGAGCCCACTGTCGATTCCGCTATGAATTTGCTGGTATTCAGCTGTCATTATGGGTTGTGTGTCTTGCTCTTGACAACCGTGCTCTGGTTGCCTGTGTTGTTACAGCCACAACACCAAAGTTCAGCCACTCCATATCATACACGATCGTCTTGCTCTGGCTCATCTGGGCCGAGAACCACAACGTGCTTGTCAACAAGACTGCGTGTATCCAACCACCTGTCACGCTGGATTCTTCTTGGAGACAACGGCATGCAGCCCAGCCGAATCCCACTGGGCGCTTGTTACAGTCATCTCTTTTCCCTTGCTCTTTGCCACCGTGGCGCCGTGATTACTGTATCACTATTCCTTCTCGCTCACAAGTGCGTGCGAAGTCCGCGCATCTTGCCTTTTGCGGCGCTACCAGTACATGTGTGCTTCCCACCCACCGCTGCAACACTATTTGCGTGTTGGGCAGCCAAAAGGGAGGAGACTCGGCCGGATGATGCACTAGCAAATCTTGATGTCCTTGTTTTCCAAAAGCTTCCCACCAAACACTCTTGTCCGCGCCTTGAGATTTTTCGAAGCCTCTGCTGTTATCCCTTGCTCCCTCCGCTGTCCAACTTTTGTTTTATGTCCAAAACTCCTTGCTCTCTTAATTATTGTTTCTTTCTCTCAACCGTGGCACGAAACTGGTTCTCGTTAGCTCTGCCTGCCTCCCCTTCTGTTTCTTTCTCGACTCTTGATCCCCGCAACAAGTAATTCTACTTTTTACCAGCCACACCGCCACCCCCCCCCCCCCTCTCCAGCACGCCGCCTTTGGAACCCAGATGCTGCACGATATGACTGTCCCTCTCCGATTCTGGTTTAGAGCTGTCCACATCCTGATTTCGCTTCTCACTAGACCCTTGTTTTCTGACTCGGTGTCTGGCTCTTTTGGCTTGGCCAACCTCGTCGTCAATATTTTGTCATCCATCGCCATTGCCTCCACCACCTGCTCCTTTTTCTTCCCTTCATCTACCCCATGCCAATATTATTTGCAGAGTTTGCGTTCCCAACTGCCTTTACCGCGTCGCACGCATTGCCACTTTTTTCCCATGCCTGGCGCGGTCTACAGAGTTCTCGATCTTACTGATAGATACTCAAGGCATGGCGCTTCCTGCCTCCTCCAAGCTCTCACCACGGCGGTAATCCAACTCCGTAGCGAGAGGGGGTCTTTTCCTTCCATCCAGGTCATCTTCACCAACATCCACCAACAAGAGCCTGCGCTCGGCGCCCAAAAACGAGCAAGACTGCGCCCCAATTTCAACGACGCCAACACAAAGCTTGGCCTTGCCTTGGTCCGGTGGGTTCGGTGCGGTCGCCCTGTTCGTCGTTGCCTCCCAAGTTGGACCCTGAATTTCTACGTGACTTTTGGTTTCGGCGCCGCGGACACCTCGTCTGACCATTACCAATTTTAGCCCGCTCCGCCACGCGTCCAGCTAAAAGTAGCCCAGCTACGCCGTGGACTACATTTTGGAGCAAGTCCTCCTTTTTGGTTGTTACTTTAAGCATTTGCTGCTTATACCGTCACTAGTCATCCACTAACTTACATCCTATGACAAGGCAACCAAGTCACTCCCGCACTAACAGCCTAATCGATAGCTTCCCGCAACGCATTGTGAATGCTCAGAATTACAGATACAAATCGTAAAGATCGAATTTATAATACAAACCGATGTGCGCACGGTCTGTAGGTACCCTCAGCGCCTTGCTTGTCAACCTGTTCTTCTATGACGACGCCTCCCCAAATGCTCCGTTTACCATGGTGTTCTATAATTTACAGAAAATAATGTACATGGCACTCAAGCCTTGTCCCGCTGGTGATACTCGGGATTGGATCCGCCTATGCCTGTTCCTCATGCTTTTTGACCTCGGTTTCGCATCGTCCGCACAGCCCCTCTTCCTCCTCGGCCTGATATCGCCAGCATCGCACACACTTGGCTTGCACCGGCGGCAAGACATGCACCTCGCCCCGGGCCCCGTCGCCACCAACGGCGGCAGTGTAGTGCCACGCCGACGCCTCGGGCAGCGTGTCGTTCACGGACACCGAGGACACTACAAAAATGGCATCCAGCTCGTCTTGGTAGTCCGCCAGGCACGAGACCAGGCCGGCATCTTGTGTAGCGACGTGTACCGAGCACTGCAGCGAGCTTCCTACGTCTTTGGCCAGCCGAGCAGGCTCCAGCGCTGCCTTGATGGCCTCGTGGACGGCGGAGAGCTTCGGAATGTCTTGGCGCAGCTTCTCCGCATCATACGTCAGGCGCTTTGGGTCAATGACTGGTGTCCTGTACAGCTGCTTGGCCGGATGCACCAGAGCACTGTCCTCGGCCATCCAGGCAGGCCGATTTGTCCACGCCTCTTCTACCAGCACGGGCGTCACTGGCGCCAGCATGCGCAGCATACCCACCAGTATCGGCTCGACGGCACCGCCGCCATCCCCGCAGTAGAGCCTGTCCTTGAGAGCCTCGAGATAAAATGCCGACAAGTCGGTAGACACCCAGCGGTTCAGAATGCCAACGCCCTTGTGGAATTCGTGGTTGCCGTATGCCTCCCAAACCTGCTCCATCGTTGTCGACAGCTGCAGCAGAGCAATGTGGTCCAGCCTAGTCAGCGGGGCCTGCCGGCTAGATTCATGCACCGAGCCTAGAAGCATCTTGAGAATCGTCCGGTATCGAACAAGCGCATTGTGGACGGGCTGCAGGATTGTGGGACCAATGAGTATATCCGTCGTAAAGTCACAGCTGGCGGCCCACAGACGCAAGGCGTCCGGGCCTAGGACGTCGGGCTGCCCAGTGTCTTTGCCCTTGCGCTTCGCAAGTGGGAGAAGCTTGCCGTCCATGACCTCCTCTGGCGATATCGTATTGCCCAGCGATTTTGACATTTTTTTCCCTTGCGCGTCCATGGTGAAGCCATGCGTGATGAGGGTCCGGAACGGCGCAACAATGCTGCCTGCCGGCTTGCCGTCGGCCTTTTGCGCCGCAACGTAGCTGAGGAGACTGGACTGGAACCAGCCGCGGTGCTGGTCCGAGCCTTCGAGGTAGACGTCGACTTGCTTTTCAATTTCGGCCCAGCTAGTGCCGCTGTCGAACCAGACGTCCATGGTGTCTGTGCCGCGACGGTGCTCGCCCTGCAGCGACGCTGGTATCCACGCCGAATCGTCGGGGCTGTCTGAGAACCACGCATCCGAGGTCCGCTCCTGCATGACCTGGATAATGTGCTCAATAGTCTCGTCGGTCATGACGGCCTCACCGCTGCTGCTGTACAGTGCCGGAATCGGCACACCCCATGAGCGTTGCCGCGAGATGCACCACTCAGATCGACCCTTGACAAAGCTCTCCAGTCTGACCCTGCCACTTTCAGGTACAAATTTGACATTCTTGAGAGCGCCTAGTGCGTCGTCTTTGATGTTGCCCACATCGGCAAACCATTGAGCAGTGGCGCGGATGACGACGGGCTTCTTGGACCGCCAATCGTAGGGATACTTGTGCTGGATATCTTGCGTCGCAATAACATCCTCCGCCACAAGATCCAGAACGACAGAGCTTCCGCCGTCCAAGATCGAGGGCGCAGATGTCAGAACTTCTGGGTCGTCGGGATATGCCTCTGCTGTAAAGTGGCCTTGGTTATCGATCGGTGCAAACGCCTCAATACCGTGCGCTAGGCAAATCTCGTAATCGTCCTGTCCGTGACCAGGCGCCAGGTGCACCAGGCCGGTACCTGAGTCGGCCGATACAAAGTCCGCGTGGATTATCGGTTGCACCGGCGCTGATTTGCCTCTCAGCTTGTTGCGATACTGCAAGCCAGCCAGCTTCGAGCCAGGGATGGCGTCGGCGACCACGTCAGCTTCCGGAATGAATTCACGGACAGCGTCAATGCGGCTCGAGGCAACGAGAAGCGCATGTCCGTTTACTCGTATGACTGCATATAGAATATCATTATGGACGCCAATCGCCTTGTTTGCCGGAAGCGTCCACGGCGTCGTCGTCCAAATCGCCACGTAGAGAGGGCCTTTGAAATTCCGAAGCTCGGGGATGTCGCTGAAGTCGGATGTGATGGGGAATTTTATGTAGGCAGACCTCGACTGATGGTCGTCTCTGTATTCCAATTCGGCCTCGGCAAGGGCGGTACCAGACGAGGGCGACCAGTAGACTGGCTTGTGTTTTCGGTAGATGAGCCCGTGGCGCACCATCTTCTGGAAGACGCGCAGCTGTCGAATCTCAAACGCACGATCCATGGTAGTCCATTTGTTGTCCCACTCCGACATGACGGCAAACGACCGGAAGCCCTTCATCTGCTCCGTGACCGTCTTGGTCGCCAGCTTGCGCGCTTGCTTCCGCACCTGCACGGGGCTGAGGCCTTTGGTGCTCGCGGCGCCAAGGGCCTTGATCTCGATTGGCAGGCCGTGGCAGTCCCAGCCCGGGCGGTAGACGACGCGCCGCCCGTTCTGCACCTGCACCCGTATGATCATGTCCTTGAGGATCTTGTTGAGCGAGTGGCCGGTGTGGAGGGGGCCGTTGGCGTACGGGGGCCCATCATGGAGGATGAATGGCTCGTCTCTGGTCGGTCGCGACGACTGCCAGCTATAGAAGTCATCGGAGCAGCTCAGCAGATGCTGCCGTTGTAGCTTGGGGTTCGGTCGCGCACTACGTGGACGAGGAGGGTCAGGGTCGTCGGTCCGGCTGTTGGGGGGAGGGCGGGTTGCGCCGGCTGGGATAGCTTACGGAAAGGTTGAGCGCGGAAGCTTCAAGGTCGATTTCCATGACTTGGACATTTTGCCGTCCAATTCATGTCCCGGGAGCTGCCAATGCAGCTTTTTGGAGGACGGCTGCGGCGAGTAGCTTTGTCGAGTCGTCCAATTCTTTTTGGGGGTGGGTGGGTCCCGCGGAACTCTCTCCTAGCCCCAGCGCAACGCCGTAATCTCCAATACCCCGTCATACAGGTGCAGCAGGCTTCATCGCAATACAGTTTGTACAAGATCAAATTCGTCAACTACGTCAACACCGCCAATTCCGCCAGTGTCGTGCGTACCAAGATGCATCATGACTCTTTTACACTTGACTGTATTCGTCAGACATGTTGTCTCTCGGGCAACTAGCGCCAAGACTCTATGACGCGCGCAAGTAGACTTGGTGATGCTCACGCTGCGGCTGGCGTCTGAACCCAAGACTAGTTCGAGCTTGTTCTGAATATGCATAAATAAATACTACTACTCAGGGCTGAGTACCTGCTCAAGAAAATTCGACCAGGGCTCTGCTCGCAACACTGACTGTAAAGCTTTTTGCTCATGGTGGTCGCCTGTGCAGCCTGGCCACATCCAACCCACCGCTCTTCTCGCCATTACACACCATTGTTTTGCCTCTGTTCGAAAGCTGGGCACTACATAACTGTGTCTCAAGAGGCCTCGTGGGGCTCTTCTCCCAACAATACGAGAATCCGCCGGTCAGAAATTCGTGGCCATGACGGAGATTAGAATGACATCGCGGCGGACACCAGTCACATATGGATGCAAGAAATGCAACACTGTCATGACCAGAGGCTGCTACCTTTTTTGCGATGTAAGTCTCCGTTCCGTGGGTTGAAGAGCGGCGGCATGTTCCTCGTTGTCAAGGGGCAACAGCCGCGATGCTTGTTGTTTGTGCCACCTTGGCTGACAACTCTTGACTTTTCAACAGCATTTTCGCGGGTACAGCGGCAAAGCGGCACTGTTTGAGCGCGTTGCAAACGTCACTACCTACAGCCCGCTAGAGATGCTGTACATGACGAGCGGCGAGAGTCTTGCTCAACGTTTACACTGTGGTGGATGCAAAGCATACATTGGATGGACGTTTATCGCTGTGGCCACTGCATCCGAGGCGTACAGGCTGAATAAACACTTGCTAGAGCTAGATGCTCTCGTCTGTTTGCCCGAGGAATTTTGAAATTATTGCTGCATTTACTTTTGAGCAGGTCAAGCATGGTTTCGGTCATGGCAATGGGAAACTTTTTATCGGGTGGTCAATGTGACACCTCTACGCATCGAGAGCTCACGAATTATGAGATTTTTAGAAATCTTCCAACAGACGCTTTCTATCAATAAAATGCTGGTAGCCTGTTGTTTCGTTCATTCCTTTGTGTCCTCAATATTGACTAGATACAATCTGGACTTGCGGTTTCGGCGGCTGTCCACTGTGGCTGGAGGCGCACTGGGGTCGCTACAATTAGCCCACCCCGTTGCGGCCTAGACCAGTGTATAGAGCACAAAATGCCTGATGCGAGAGGTGCGAAACTAGGCGCGAGGAGAATGAATGAAAGCAATTCGCTGGCCAGATTGACGGGCGCATCAGCATCTATGTGGTTTGTGGCAGTTGGGCAACACTGTTTCTAAGATCTCCTTGTACAGCGCCGTCTTGGCCACGATCGCAACGCTTCCTTGCTTTAACACTTGCGGTTGAGTTCAGCTGAACACCAACCCGTCGGCTCATACCAGCATTACGACGGCATACTAGGCAAGTTGTATCTTTATAAAAACAAAGCTACCATTGCGATATTCTATCTGCAATCCGTCAAGTCGACTGGTCGGTAGCCTACCCTGTACCGAATGCGCACAGTGGGGCCGACGGTGATGTCACCTTGTTCACGCTGAGTGCCCGTTCTCTTCCATCACCTTGACGCGTTTTAAGCTTGCAAACGAGGCCATTGCAGAGCAATGGCCCCTGTACGACGGTACTTGAGAATCACGAAATATTCTGTCTTGGAATGCCGAATCTACCTCGATAGCCCGGCGCTTGCACAATCGTGGCTGCTGCATCCGAGGCATCAGACCTTGGCGCGCGTGATGGAAGCAATTCGCCCGCTTGTGCTGCCCAAGCTGCGAGAGGAAAGAGAACGCGAGAGAGCCAAGAAAAAGCCATCAAAAAAGTCACGGGTGAAAGATGTCATTGTACAAGGTATGCATTGGCCATGGCTGCCACACGCGCTTGGTCCGCTAGGGTAATCAGGGCTAACAACGCGGGCTTGCGACTCGAAGATGACTTCGAGGTGTCAATGTTTCTCACCGAAACGAGCACGCGGCATTCATTACTCTCCAAAAAGAAGCACTTTAGGGAGAAGGGACCGTCAATGATGCAGTCTAATGCAACCAAACTAATCGGCGAGACAAATGACCAGCCGGTGGATGTCGATGAAGCAGACTGTGCGCCAGTGCGCATCGAAGAAGAGAGCAGTGACGAAGGCAACGTCGACTTGTCGGCTATCCCGACGGCTGACGTACAAGGCGGAGCCAAGCGTGGCAGATATTTCAATGAGGATGCCTCGGGACTTGGCCAAGAAGATGCAGAAGAGGCGGTTATAGAGCTGGATTCTGACGACGAGGAGCCGCCCTCCAAGCGAAGGCGCAATGTCCCGGGACTTGGCCCTGATCATGACGGCGAGGAGGGCAAGAAGAAAATGGCCATGGATGTGTCATACGAAGGCTTCGCAATTTACGGACGCGTGCTCTGCTTGGTGGTCAAGAGAAGGGCCGGCGGAGCCAAGTCTAATCAATCGTCGGTATCCGGCGGCAACGCGGCCACTGGGCAAGCAAAGATGGAGAACTGGATTACGTCTACGCAGATGCCTGCTGACGAGGCATGACGGAAAACGACCGAGGCTCGCGAAACTACCAGCAGCAAGGCCAACTACCGGATCAAGTCGAGCTAATTTTGCTCTCGCGCAGGCCGAGGCTGGATCGTCACATGAACGCAGACGCCGGCCGTATGCTCTGTCGGT
The DNA here is from genome assembly GCA_030783385.1 of Akanthomyces dipterigenus. Taxonomy (NCBI): domain Eukaryota; kingdom Fungi; phylum Ascomycota; class Sordariomycetes; order Hypocreales; family Cordycipitaceae; genus Akanthomyces; species Akanthomyces dipterigenus. The sequence continues at coordinate 68,025 of JARJRE010000068.1, read as the reverse complement.
GAGCAAAAACCCGCCTGCATTGATGTTTGAACGCGGGCGATCATGAGAAATGGTGAGGTAATATACGCGTCCTGCATGAAACAACGTGACAAAACAAACCCCCGGGGCCGTCGCAGCGCTATGCGGGATGAGCGAAGCGTCTACCCCGCGAGCAGACCGATCACATAATCGAGTACGAAATGGAGCGGGCGTCCATAAGACCATCTTCTTCAAGCGCGCTGAGGGGTTATACACCGCTGGGTAGCGTAGATGTTTGCGAAAAAACGCACCGACTTCAACGGAGAAGATTTGCGCATGAATAAACGATCGTTTTGCCTCGCGGGATTGCCGAATTCAAGAGCTCCATCTTTTGGACAGACCAAATAAGATTTTCTTGTCCAAGTTTCACTCTCACAGGCCTAGAACTTACGTTGGATGCCTCTCGACTCTGCCTTGTTTCGGTCGACGCGTCCGTCGCGCGGTGATGACTTCAAACGGAGATCGGCGAACGGACTGCATCGACTCTACTGCTCTTGCGCTGGCCCCCGGGTGATGTACAGTCCGAACTGGTAAACGGTTTCGCGCTGTGGGACAAAAGATGGATTTTTTCTCCGTCTGCCTGAGAAAAGTTAAAAGTGATGCTAGTGTTTCAAGATGTCCGTCGACTACCGGGTTTACTCTGTCTTGGTGAGATGCGCGGCATTGACTGTCAGTGCTGGACGGGCAAAGGCTAGAAAAAAAAAAGAAACAATCCTCCGAAAGGACAGTGCGTGTATTCTCACATATCGTTTGCCCAGAAGAGTACGGTAGTTATTCTCCGACAAGACAACAAGAGCTGCGGGCGGGTTCCCTTGTCGTGCCGCTCGGACGATGTGTGTATGCTGAGCAGCATCAAACAAAAAGCAGAACTAGCTACCCTATAACTTCAGAATGGAGTTGTCCGTCTTTTGTGCGTACAGAAGAACTTGAGCAGAGTCGAGGTTGTCACCCGATCTGAGTTCTGACAGGATGCTGCATCAGCAGCTTTCTTACATGCAATCGTACGACTGATGCTGTCATTTGGCCTTTTACATTTTCCTTCTTCATCTTGCAGTCACTCACAGCCTATACTTGCAGACTGTAATTTGTGCATTGATTTCGATGCCTCGACTCTCACCGAGAATAGCCACGACGACATGGAGGCCAAAAAAGATACTTGATGTCAAGGTACCATGCCCAAGTCGTGGTGCAATGCTCCATGCAAGTTGAATCTGCGCTAATACGTTCAGCCAAACACATGTTCTAAATCTGATATCGTTTTCAATGCTTCGCCATTCACACTGCCCACTCGGGATCACACGCCACGCCACCAACAGGGGCGGTGGGGGGTCGAATATGGCCCAGAAACCCGCGCCAACCGCTTGTCTTTGGTCCAGCCCCTTTTGCAAGCATCAAGCAGCGCCTCGCGTCCTGGGACCAAACCGGGCCAGAGCATGGACTTTTGGTGCATGGCGTCCGGAAGAGTTTGTCGGGGGGATCAACCTGTTGTATGTCTCCAAGCAGTCTTGTTAGTTTGCGGAGGTGTGTGGCCCGGGGCATGAGCAACGACAAGCCCACCACCCCGGAGCACCACGGGTCGTGCAAAATTGACTTTGCCTTTGGGGCCCGCCTGATAAGCATGCCCTGCTCTCTCGTCCACATCAGACCACGCAGCATGGCCGATCTGCAGGCATCAGCTGCGATGCGAGGATGCCTTGCTCGCAACCCACCCCAGATTATTGAGTGATCATACGAAGTTGTTTGTGGTGGTATTTGCTGCGGCTTTTCTCAAGTCCGTACCGAAGTAATCTGTTTTGGCGAAAAAAACGCTTTACTCCACCCCCCCCCCCTCTCTACCAGTTTACGTATCTTGTCTCAGCCAGCATTGGCAAAAAAGCGGCCATTATCTGTAAATAGCGTACCGCGGACTTTTGGTACTAGCTGCATTGTCATGCCGCGTCGCATCCCGACTACTACATACAGAGTAATCTGTACTGTGCTGCGAATGCCCGCTTCGAGGGCTAGATTGATCTCCATCGCTCAGCCGTACCTAAGCAATCTTGAGCAGCATACCATACACACACACACACCCCGTATTTACCCCTGCGCCAATTCGCTAGACGGGGAGGGAGGGGGCCTGATGGGATGAGGCTGGGCTGGGCTGGGCTGGGCTGGGCTGGGGGGGGCTGTCAGAACGACGCCTCAGCCGTCGTCGCGCCGCAACGAGTAAGTGACGGGGGCGCAGGATGGAATAACAAGAGTACGAACCCCTGAACTTCCACGTGGGAAGAGTAGCGGACGCCTTTTCCTCACAGGCGCCGTTTTCGAGTCAAGGCAACTCTGTGGGCTTGCACTGATCTGGCTTATGGACCACACAAGCCCGCCGCAGCCAGACTCGACAAGTTTTGCTCGACTAGTATGCGCCAGGCTGCGCCTCACCTCAAAATGTCTTGGCCAAAAAGACATCTCGCCAGGCAGAGTGCCATTGCATGGAAGTAGCGTGTTAGACCACGGAGCCTTGCACAATGTGGTCATCACTAGCCAGGGCAATACGGGCAGCAACTATTCCTGGGTAAACAATCATCAAAAAACCAAAATTCCTTGGCTCATCTCTGGCAGTTGTCGCCCCAAAAAAACCCTCCCGGCGAAACAATGGTTCAATGCTGGTGGCTTGCCTAGAGGGCGCGACTTGGCCAGCCAAGCTTACTCTTGTCCATCAATCCACCCATCGCAAACACGACGAAGCACAACTACATCCATTGGCGTTGAATGTCAGACCCCCAGACCAGCCAAGATTTGCTGTCGTCACCAGCTCATCAGACACCCTGGACGGTAAAAGCAGCGGTAGGGCCATTTGGGTTGCATTATCATGCTTTACCCGTAGCCTTGCCTGCTGCTCAGCACAAACGACAGGTCGTTGCGAATACTGCTAGTAAATCGAGAACGGCACCCTCGGGGCGCACATGTGTGCCAGAGTTGTCTCACGGGCAGTGCCCGAGGCTGGGCGGGACCGGGTCTGGTGTGGCGGCACGGCTGGGCGTCTTTTTTTTTTTTTTTTTTTTTTTTTAGCATCATCGGCTTCGGACGTGCGGCATCATGGGCACATTGCGTCTTCTGCCCAAACGGCCGACACGGTATGCTTGATTGCTGTTTTACCACGGAGAGAGAAACACGATGGCCCAAAACAGTGGCCCGTAAACCGAGAGCCCCATGCCACGCCGAGCCGCTGGCGAGACACGAAACGTGCGCATACATACCAGTACGCCATGTTACCCACGCCTTTTTTTTTCTTTAGTAGAAGCGGCTTGTCTGGACTTGTTTTTTTCGTCGTCTGTAAATAGTTTTTTTTTTTTTTTTTTGCGCGGGAGGCGCGCCAATGATTGAGCTAACCGGAAGATGATGCTATTGACGGGCTCGGAGGGGAACTAGTTGGTTCAGGGGGGCTGCCCTTTGTCATAATCTCGCACGTCGAGACTGGTCGAGTCTGAGGGGCACGGCGGATAGCAAGAAAGCCCCAACTGTTAATACCTGCCTGCCATGGCCGCGCGACCGGCGTAAACAAATGCGCGGGTTTTATCGTGCCGATTTACCCCCGACCTGATGCATGACGCCAAAAAGAACTTTGTTTGTTGAAACGCGCGCAGGGCTCGCACAATGCAGAGTCTCGTGAGCAAACGAGAACGGCAACGGCTATCCTACGCCGGCTTGGCATATGAAAGGTCTGTTCGCGGCTCCATCCGGCCAGGCAACGTCTGTTCTCACTTTCCTAGGACGTCTAATCCGGGGATGAGCTGTTGCCCTGTAATTTCCCGTTTCCCGTTTCCCGTTGCGGAGAGCCCTCTTTTCTGTCCTTCCGTGGTATTCGCGGACCGTGCTCAAACGACTATGCTGTCCAAGTTTCTCCAGGCAGCCTGGCAGGACACATGTCTGCGCCAGCTTGGGGGTTGTCATTGTAGTCACGACTACGTGGGGAAGCGGGCCATCACGAATCATGGAAAGAGAAGCAAGCAGGTGGAACAGAATCAGCCATGGGCGCATCATGAGATGATAAACCTCCGAAATAGCGTGGGCAGAAAGTTGCGTGGCGGCAGGCTGTGGCGTGTACTGGCAAATACGTAGTAGTTACGCGGTCGCCGGTTGTTGACGAATCTCATCACGCATCCTGGGCGCTCATCATCCTCTCCAGCTCACTGTTGCAAGGGGGTCGCAAGCCGCAGCAACGCCAGCTTCATGTACAGCCACGAAGCAGGGGTCGACAGCAGGCAGCGGCAGTCGAGGCGCAGCGCTTCATTTTCGTGTGAATTGGCCCAAAAAAATGTGACGAGATGCACAGACAGCGCGTGCCAATAGGCAGAAGCAAACATGGTCGCCATCAGCCCGAGGACGGCAAAGCGTGCACAACACTAGCGGTGCATGGTCAATGCGATGTTGGCGGCAAAAGAGATTGCATTTTGCCGTGGCCGGGAGCTGTTGACGGGAAAAAAGCCGAGCGCATGTAGCAAACTCATCATTTCAATAATGAAAGAAGAAAATACTCATCTGTACCTGGGCGTTACAGGAGCATCGTTATACGCTTGCACCAAATTTTTGCGATGCATGCCAGGAAATAGCCGAATGTGCTAATAGTGTAACCTGGGCAAGTAATTACCGATGCTCCGAAAATAGCACTTTCAAGCTGATTAGCACAGGTGAGTATTGGTAGCAAGCCAGGGTCCCAGCATTTGAGAGAGCCTGCCGCCCTATTTCGTATTCGTGCGTCATCGTCACTAGGGGGCTTTAGTGATGTGTTTATTTCTGGTCAGGCTTCTAATTAGCCCTCTCTCCTCGCCGCAAGAGCCGCTACCACGAGACGCAATTTTTTGCCGGCTTCCATCTCAACGATACACCCCCTCCGCCGACAGCTTTTCCCCGTCAGGGAAACACGTTGGGGGGGCCAAGCTCACTGGCTGCCGACTTCATTTCCGGAACACGCGCCCCTGCAATGCAACGACAGCTTGATAACGGGCCTGGAAAAGAAGGTCGTAGCACACCTTCTGGAAGCCTGGCCATGGCGCCACATGGCCAGATTATCTCGAGAGACGACAACTGCCAGTAGCTGATTTTTGGTAACTAGCCGTCACATGTCGCACTTGACTGCCAGCACCACTGATTCGAGTTTCTGTTGGGCATCGAAACTGCATGCCGGTGTCCGGAGTCTCCATCTCGTGGTGCCTCGTGACGTCTCGCTTGTTGATCAAGAGGCTTATTGTGCAATCATCACCGCAGACAGCTTGGCAGCAGAAGAATAACGCACACGGTGAAAGACAAGAATAACACTGTGAGTCACCCGTAAACACCACGCATTGCCAGCAAATCAAAAGAGGGCCGGCCAAACTGGGATGACCAGCACGGCAGACAGGGGGGGCGTGTACATGAAGTGATGCCTGCAAGGCATGTCACTGTCGACGCTGCGATGCATGCTCGGTACAGCCCTCGCAAAGGATGTAAGTGGAAATGCAAGCTCCGTGCTTTGCAGGGAGTAGGGTTTGGAGAAACGCGACTGAGGATTGCGCAACTACTCGTCTAGACAAACATGTCGGTGCTCGGCTCTCTGGACAGACAACGAGCAGTGCTCTAATTTGCCCATCCGAGGCGTGTCCAGTAGTCCATGCTGCTTGCTTCGTCGGTGCGCCCGCCGGCCGCACTGGTGAACTTTGCACGAAATGGTGTTATTTGCGATTATGCTAGTCCACGAGTCTCCGTTCAAAGGAACAAGCAAGCCCCGAACCTGGCGGTATAAGGCTGGCCACGTACACGGGTACCAGTACGTGGCTAGTCACTGGGCTGGGGCGGGCTCTCTTGTTTGACGTACAGTGGTTGGTTGCCTTTTAGCTGCAGCCTGGCAGCGAGGAGGCCACATGGCACATGGTTGGGCGCTGATGCTTGTCAGAGTTGTCCATCTGTATACTACGTATACATAATACGGGCCATGATGACGCGCCGAGAGGGGAGGCTGACAGGCTAACTCGGGGGCGTAGGGTTATCAAGCCTACATGTGGCAGCATGTAAGTGATGATAATTTGGGCTCGCGGCCACCGTGCTGTTTTCTCACAGGTAATCGCATGATTCGCATCGCATTTGTCTGCCCTATGGATATTATTGTCACCGACACAAGGGGTGTGTGGGTTCGTAACATTCACCACCGTTCTCCGTCAGCGAGGACAGGCTGTCGGCCTGGGCCAGCTTACACGAAAATTGCACAATGCTTGAGCTTTCCTTTGTGCCCGGTAAAAGTCTCGGCTCGAAAAAATCAAGTAAACGCACCGACCAGCCGGCATTTGTTTCCAGCATATCCGCTTTAAAAAAAAGAAAGAGCTCCAGAAGAAAGATAGGGCAAACCCGTTTGGGTTCCAGGGTTTGCGAGGCGGGATATGTGGGCGCGCCGACAATGCGGCTCATGTTGCATTGACGCCCATTATTGGGCGGGACAAAATAGCCAACGGTCGTCGGCCCTGGCAAACCGTGTTTGAACCTGCGTTGGGGTAATAGGGCACACAAGAAGAGAAAAACTCTAAATGCTGCGTGGTGCCGGGGAACAGGCTCGGCAGCTTACTAGAGCTGCATGCATAAAGGTAAGCTAACAGAGCGACCGTGACTGGGGGCGGGAGATGCATTTCGTTCGGCCTATCCCGCAACAGAAATATGTGCTTCTTTTTTTTGTATGATTTTCATAAAATCATGTAAGCACTGGCGAGAAGTTCCCCTTGCCCCCGCCTTTGGAAGCGTTTGAATCGTTGTCTTGTTGAAATGTCACTCCCTTTGACCTTGTTCACTGCCGTAGAGGTGGGCCGAGGACTGTCGAGTCCAGAATTGAAAACTGCTCTGGAGAATGGCCACCAGGCGAACAAGTTCCTTGGCTTCAGTGTACAGATTGCATGCTCCCACTGCAGGAGCAAGAGGCAACCAGGAAAAGGAGTAACGGGATTCCGCCCCGCAATCTCTCGGGCAATCTACTGCGTCCCGGGCATCTGGTTGACACATCATATGCCTGCAGGGCCATGGAGACACGCTTCCAGCTGGCTGGGTCTGGATGTAAGACAGCATGACAAAACTTCAGCATTCTGCTTATGTTGAGCGAGGTGCATATCTCAGAACTGGTCTCGCTTCCTTTTCGGTGCAGCAGTTCATCCCTTGCCTCAGCTTTGACTTGCTGGCCTATTCTTGTCCTTTTTCTAGGCACTTCATTTTGGTCTCTCGCGCACGCCTGTCGCGCCGTATTCGGCTTGCTCTATTCAATAAGAACAATGAACGATTCGGTAATACGGATGCAAGTAGTCATAAGGCTGTCTCCTGCGTCATCGCGAATTATTTGCTCGCACTGAGTAGCCTCTGAATCATGATTCGCTGCCACCAAGGACTGGCGGCGGTCAACTAGTGTTGGCGCCGGCGCCCCCTTCCAAGTTCGTCATTTTTTTGTGCCAGCTGCGCAGGGATCATTATTTAGGCTCATGCCCAGGGGGCCTGCCGAAACCAACTCACTGGTTGCTTCAGATCAAGGCTAGGAAGCCGAAACTGGACCTGACCAGGCTCCAATGAGCCACATGACGGTGCTTTTTATTGGACGCTAGTTCAGGGCGGTGATCTGGTGTGCATGCTAATTGCTTCTTTTAGTGCGCATGTACCTGTTTTCTTTCGTGGCATCCCAGCAATCAGTCCTTGTTTGGATAGTGCCTCGGCCTTTGTGACTGTCATGGTGCCGTAGATCCTCGGGTTAAACACGGGCGTTGGCTGTTGGAAAAAGCAAAGAAACGGAAGCAGAGTTGTGACGGGCGCTTTGACTTGTCATGAGCTGTTGGATTTTCTGATATCAATTCCCACCATCTGTCACATTGAATTAGGGCGCGTCTTCTGGCGTTGCCGATGAGGAGTGTCGAGCTTGTTGAGACTACTCTGTACAAAATCATCATTAGTACAGTGACCGAGGCGAACTCTTTCGTCAGAGCTCGCGTGTTGGGGTTAGAGCCTCTGTACGTGGAGGCAAGAGTGCCTCAACATTTCTATATCCGTTTGACGACTTCTCACCGACTCATGCGAGCACTCAAAAAGAAGACCCTTACTCATTGAGCTTATTGTTGATTACCAAGGCGGCAGTCGCGCAGCCCCTAGTCTCGCCGCAAGGCAAATTACCGTGTTCCCCACAAGGGTCTTTTTTTTTGCTTTTCCCTCTCTCTGTTCGTCTTTTTTTTTCGGCCGTCTGCCCCTCGTCTAAGTTGGCTACGTTGGCCTAGTTAGAGGACGAACGCCCATTTAGCTGCGTCAGGTTGGGCCAGGCCCTCAGCGGCGGGGTCCTGGCCCGAGTTGCTGGAACCTCTCCTGTCAAGGCCAGGGGAGAGAAAATTTCCTTCCACGGGGCTTCCATAGAGTGGGGAGAGAAACTTCAAAGTGGACTGGCAATCAAACTACTCGCGTGTTGGCAAGGGGGACCTATTCTCGTGTCTGGTTTCCATTTGTAAGGCAGGTCGCCCATAGCAAGCTTCGAATTTCGTCCACTAATTTTGATGCAATTAGTGATGTAAGTCGGGAACCAGAACAGGACCCATGGGCCTGGGGGTGAGATGCTGAGTGGCTGCCAGGTGTTCGTGGGTTTGCCGCCGTCCCCGCCGTCCCGATCTCGCTCTTTTGCCAGCGGGTCACTATGTCTCCTGTCAATGCCTCGTTTGGACGTCCTCTTGGACGCAAAGTTTGCTCTCGTTTGAGAATTGGAGAAGTTGCTTCAGGAGTTTGGACGGGCTGTGCGAACCCGCCTGTGCCTGAGTCTAAGCCGTCTTGGGGCTGGTTGAACAACGTTAGCTCCTGTTTGTGGTATTTCTGGGGCGTAACGCTTTGCTCTCTGTGAGTTTGTGTGTTCGGGACGAGGGGCTCCCCTTGCTACAGCCGACGCTCCAAGGCGTGGCCCGAGCCCAAGCTGCCGAGTCTTGGACAATGCCTAGCAAACTCGTATTAGTCGATTAAAGACAAGGCGAGTTGAATCGCGATCTCGCACATCAATGCAACGCCAACCGTGGACACACCCGCATCCTCTCCCAGGCACGGCCAAGACTGGCACATTTCCAAGGCCCGGCTGTGGTGGCCAGGGCGGCTCGGGGCAAGAGGCTGAAGGCCGTGGTGGTTTGTCTTGAATCTCTGCGACGCGGCATGCCCGGACAGAACACGGCCAAGCGAGATGGACAAAGAATGCGTCACAATCGGACAAGGCAAGTAAAGAGTACCTAATAAACAGCCCTGGATACAATGTAAAGTCGGTGCCTATTTTGCGTTGACTGTTTCTTCTGCCGTTTGCGCAAAATGAGGATCCAGTCACGTGTTCCGTGGGCGGTTGACGGGTTGACAGGATGATGCCGGCAATGCTCCTATTTCGAGTCGTTATGTTTATCACATTTTCCTTTTCAGCTCTTCTGCCACTCGTACGATTGAGGTGGTATTGGCTCGGTTGACTGCGATTGATAATTCCTTATTTTGGTGGCGCATCAGTTATTGCTTTCAGCACAGCAAGGACATGGGCTGAGATGTCTTGGAGATGAGGCGGAATAGCATGATTTTGGCTGCCTGCAGGCGCTTTGTGTGACAGAGCACCCAGAATCAGCAGGTCAAGGCGCTGTGACGGGCGAAATTACGGGTGCAGACTCCAGAGGCAAGTCGCGGCCAGCGTGGGACCTCCTGATGGCGCCAGTAGCACCAGCGTCCGGCATGATTGCTTGAGTTTTTCTTCTGTTCGTTTTCTTGTCCTTGTCATACAATAATAACTATTGAGCATGAATGAGAGTGGCTTTTCTTTCCCTTTCCACCCGCCTGGCGCCGCTGGCCTTGTTCCTTTTTTTTCCCTCTTGCCTCTTCCGTCTTTTGCTTCCCCAGGGGGTGAGCTCAGTGGGGATAGCGCCTGTTTCAATTTCCTCCTAGGCCCCACGGCCTTTACACTGCGTCACAATGACTCTGGGCTGTCGGACCCAGGAGACAGGGACGGTTTACGAGCTGCGTGCTTGGGACCCCTACCGGCAACAGGCCGGGCAGGTAATATCATGCTTGACGGACAAGTCAGTCGCAACGGTAGTAGGTAATGCAGCTCTGGAATTTCAATGATGAAATGAGGAGCAAGAAATGCATTGGGAGGTGGTACGACAAGTCGTTTGTAGCAGAAAACTGCCCGTTATTAGGTAGGTAGCTGTCGCATGATACTGGTACATGGCACAGACTACGGGTACCACCACGGCATCGATGCGGCTGGCACGGCAGAGGCTTCTTGTCGACCGTACCCGTAGTTAGCTGTACTGTTAGTGCAGCATCATTTTCGTCGTTTGATTACTCCGTCTCTCATGATGAAATAAGGCCTGGCAAATAGCGTTGGGGGGGTGGTTTGCTGAGCCCCGTCCGTCGCGCCTCAGTCAATAAACGATGCTCTTCCCACGCCCCTCTCGCCCCTGCACGTACGCACCCCCTTTCTCGACTCGAAGCGGTCTGGGAGGGAAAAAGGTACTTGCAACCGCTGTACCGGCTGTCTGCTGATGGGCACGAATACAGGGCACCCGCTTGCTGGCAGGGCGTTCTCAGGTGCTGTGCCGGCCCCCCAAAAAGCCGTGCAGCCTACTCCGTCATTCCGCACACATCTGTCCACTGTACACCCTCTGTGCACCCTTGACACACACCCTTCAGCCCCTCCCCTGTCAGACCGCCGTTCACTGCCTTGGCCCTGCCTGTTTTGCCCTTTGGCTCCTTGCGCTCACCTCGCGGCCTTTGTGAATACATAAAGCTTCCTTCTCCCGCCTCCTCAGACACCCGCTTTTTTGTTCACGACACAATAACTGCGACAAGCACTTCTTCAAGTAACCAGTACTACTACCCTTACTTGCACTTCTGTTCGCATACCAGACCGTTATTGTCAACATTTGACCAGCACCACCACGCGCAAGCACTCTGCTACTTACACAACCGTCACCAGCAGCGAACCACGAAAGCGAATTGTTCGCAAGCAACTCACCACAACAAAAGCACCACATCTACATCTAAATGTCGGTCTGCCGCGAGCTTCCTTGCAATATGCCTGCCCAGCGTCCCTCTCATCTTCCCCCGTGCCCTGGGCCGCCTCCCAGCCGCCCCCTCCCACCACTGCCAAAGTAAACGGTCGCACATGGGCTTTCAAACACCTTGATACGACTCGGCCTCGCTTCGGATACTCGCAACGAAAGATTTCTCTTCGGATCTCCATAATAACGCCTATGACAACACTTGTTGCATGTTGACAAACACCACCGCATATTTGGTGGCTTGATCAGCCCTCGACTCGGCCACTGCATCTGCGGGACCTGCCTGCAGGCAGACATGCATGCGTTCAGCCTGGCTGCTGCGCGGCATCAACAACCCCTGCCCTGTTGACTGCAGGCCCCTCGCCCTACCTCGTCCTGCATATTTGGTCATCTGCCCTCGAAGGGCCCCTCACGACGTGGCATGGCACTTTCCCCCCGATATGTCAATGTACAATGGTTCCTCGACGTGCCCCCTATTCTTCGCAAGGGACTGCCCGCGGCGGTAATACCTGGCTCTTATATGGCCAGCTTTGTTACCTGGCCCATGTTACGATTTTCTCAGCCGCATCCTCAACCTCTCTCGTCACGAGGACAATCTTCCTGGCCTGGGGCAGTCTTGTCTGTCTTCTCTTCTTTCAGCACCTCTTGCACCATCTTCGCTGGCCCGAAGCTTTGTTTGCTTTTTCGCATTTCCTTCTTTTCATCTTTCCCAGACTGTACAAAGAGCGTGCATAATACATTGGGGGAATCGGCACGGTCCTTTTTATCTGCTTTCTATTGGAGGAGGGAATACACACTACACACATGTACTATTAGATCTTTTAATGCGCAGGCCCGTTCTCTTGGCTGGTCTCGCGCGCAAGCATTACACGATACTGGGAAGCATTCATGATACAAACAATTTGGGACACATAGAACACGGAAATTTCCAACACAGTCTCTTCGCACAAAGACCTGTTCCACTGATCACTCGGTGTAGACGTTGATAGATGGGAGCTGAGCATCTCACTTTCTTATTGAAATTGATATTTTCTTCTTTTTAACTATTGGTGCCCTCGTTCTTGCTCTCGCTGCTACGTGCTGTAGCCGCTGTGTCTCAGATGGACGTCTGCATGGATGTCCAGGTAGCCTTGCAAGCTGTACGGGTGTGAGTCTGTTTGTCCACTGGTACTCGCCGTGTTGGATCTTTTGCTTCTCCGAAACAGCGGAACAAGGGACCTTTTGCCTCTGGTGTGCAAATGGATCAGCCTCACGGTCCTCACCCTAGCCGAGCCCGTCATCCCCCCGAGACAACCAAGCCATGTCTTTCACGGTCCGTCTACAGCCTGCATTGCAGCCGCTGCTGCGGGGTACGCCACTCGCAAGATATTCCAGTGTTTGCTTTTGCTGTGAGCTGTTGTCTTTCCGTTTGTTTTGCTTCTTTTCCAGGCACAGACACAATTAGCGCCGAGCGGGCTGGTAGAGGTTGCATCTGCACTGAGCAAGACGCGAACAAAGTTCTAGCTGTCGATCGCTCTGCCCCTCTTCTTGCTCTTCCCGCCCAAGCCTACGGCCCGAATTTGGTCGAGGTGGCATTTGAGTTCTCCCCCCGCTTGCCAAGATTCCAAAGGCATGCTGGTCTGATAAATGCGCACTTTTGTCTCCCGAGATGAGCAAAGCGAAAAAGAAAACCCAACCGGAAATGGATGAGAATGGATACGTGTGCGGGGAGTGAGCAGCTGCCACCCACCCCCAGGGATCGAACGAGCTGGGAGAGCCGAGGGGCAGGATACGTACGGAGGATACTGGAAAGTAATACCTTGCTGCATCAGACCTATATCCCGGTCAGGCCGGCTAGCTGCGTCTTTTGGGCTGGCCAGTTTTACTCAGCAGCCCAGGAAGCCACCAAGAGGGAAAGCGGGCAGGCCTCCTGCGGGACCCAAGGTCACGATGCTCATTACTGTACCGGCCAGGAAGAAGGTCCGGACAAGCATGCCTACTTTATTGGTGCAGAAATGCGCACGCCTCACCGGAGAGGTTGGACCGCAAGAATTAGAAATAGTAAAACAAGGTCAGCCGCCAGACTACGGCGCGGTTCCGCACTCGTGTTTTGCAATTTCGATTCATCATCATTTACAAGAAGAAGAAAAACGACTGTCTTTGAAACATGGTCACACGCACGCTCAAAAAGCCAGCAGCCTGATCCTGCGCAAGGATGCCGAAAGGGTCAAGATGAACAGGCAGTTTGCAGGCGCATCGAACGCCCTGCAAGGCCCGGCGCGCGGTCTTGGCCCCAGTGTTTCGTCGACGCCGATGGTTTGCGGCCCTCTTGGCCAGGCTCCTACTCCGGGCCATATGACTGGTTTGTCTCTGCGTTTTTTTCCTTGAGGAAATGAAATCGCCCATCATCGGCGACCGGATGTTTCACGTAGGAAACAGCATGCCAACAAAAATATCCCGGCATCCTTTCCAGTCCAAGAAACGCCGATCGATGACGTGGTGCCGCTCATTTCACCAGGCTCCAGGCTCCAGGGTCAGGGGTGATGGCCCTGATGGGTGTGTCTGTACAAGTGGGATTTTTGTCCTCAACTTGCCCTTTTTTCTTGACAAGATACTGGTACACATGCGCAGAGAACAATGAACATGATTTCTTCCCCTGCAACAGTGGCTTTGACACAAGTCAGTGGCAAAACAAGAGACGCATGTCTCTAGCCATGTTTCGGGCTTTTGCAGAAATGCCAAATTATGGCATCATTTCCTTTTCATGACCCCTATTCGCAATGCTTAAACCCCTGGTGCATATTGACATGAATTTCGATGTCCTTTTGGTAATGTTATCTAGTACATGAGGTTACTGCATGACGCCCCGCCACGATGCAGTCTCCAAAGTCAATGTACTGAATAAGTCAGGGGCGTTGGCATATTTCTGGGCCAGCCTATATTCCGCCCAGGATCGTGAGATATGCCGGGATGGTCCTGGCCACCAACACTCAATATAATCAAGCAAGGGCAAGGGAAAAAAGACTTTGTTTCACGATGGTCCCGAGCAAATTTTCAAGGTATGCAGTCATGGTAGTTGTAATCTCCTTGCCTGCATTGACAGGGTCCCTCACGAGCCCACATTGACTACGATATCTGGTAGACTTGCGGAGAGGCAAGGGGGGTGCGTACACGAATAAGAGAAAACTCCGATGTCGAAACGGCTCTTTACCTTTAATTTCACAAGTGCAGGAGACGCCAAAAGCCAACTGCTGCGAGCTCCCATTCTCACCAAAAAAGTTCACCGTGTGAGCAGAAACTCCACAAGCACCTCGAGTCGCTCTCACCAATGTGGCCCAGAAACCCCTGAGATTTGCCACGTTTTTTTTACAGTTGGCTTCTGCTTAGCTTTCCCGTACCTGATTCGTGTTCCTGGATTCGCCCACTAGTCCATGTTGAGCCAAGTGCTCGTACTCTCTCGTTCGGGTTGTCCGGGGGGTTTTTTTTTCGCCACCAACGACTTGCCTTTGTGGTTAGTGTCCGGAGCAGTTCTTCGCCTCCCTTCTTCAACGGAGGGGCGCGCAAGGGGGGGGGGGCACTTCAGTTCCAATGAGTAGTCCACACTGCTGCAGGAACCAGCCTGCCAAGCTGAAAAGGGATGTGCAGAGAAAAGAGACCAACTCTTCCGCTTTTGGCCAGGCTGCTTGGACGTTAATATTCCGTTGATCAAAAGTGACAGAGTTTCACGCCACGGAATGACAGTCTTTAGCCAAGCGGGAAAGCCGTTTTGGGATGATGACTGACGGGGCGATACTCCTCCCAAGATGGCTTGGCCCTAGACTCGCCCAGACTGGTTCGTCCGACATGTCGCTACCGAGGCACCAGCAGTCAATGCCGGCATCGCATTAAGTTCTTGTCCCAGCAAGCCAATCCGAAGCCTGATGAGGCAAACTTGCCGATAGGGTTCCGCCAGTCAGGAGAGTAAGGATGGCAAGACTACGAGAAGAAGACGGGTGTGCAACACAGACGCCTCGTTGTTTTCTACTGCAGCATGTCGAAGCAAACAGTACTGTTGCCAAGCATCGCATCATCTCCGTTGGTCCGGCAAAGTAAGTGAAAATCCCATCACCCACAAGCCGGCCCTCCTTTGCCTGACAACTCCGAATCGCCCGTGAGCTGAACAACAGGGCGCTATTCTTGGCTTTATTTTTTTTCCCCTCTTCTTCAGTGATGTAATTTAATCTGGGGAAAAGCGCATGACTCGACAAGGGCCGTTTGTTAGTTTACTTCGTAATAACTAATAAGCTTTGGACATTATAATCCTAGGCCGAAAGAAGAGAGCGAAAAGGGTACTTGTCGGCCTTGTACCTGAACGCGATATCTCAATCATTTCAGTCTTCCATGGAGTGACATGCCGCCCACCATTGCTCCTGTCGACGTGGGACACCAAGTTTGCCGAGCTCTTTGGCGAACAGCGTCATCTACGTAGCCTACAAGGAATTGGCAGGCCGATGCAACCAAAGGATAGAAAGTGGATTGGTTTCTGTTAGCAGAAAGCTGGAACACAAAGTTCTCCCTCGATGCTCTCCCATCCGAGAATAAGGACTGAGAGCAGCGTGCCCTTTTGCGCCAAATGCACATCCGACGACGAAGTGGAGGACGCCTTCTCGTCTTGTCGTGTTCGCCGCGAAGCCCCAGTCACCACCGACGAAGCCCAGCATGTCGAAGCAGCCCGTGTACAGCTTGTGCAACCGATTGGCAAACATCGTGGCGCAAGATTGGCGTGCCTTCTTTTGAGGCGTAATACGACCTATCAGAAACGGCCTTCCTCGTACACGCACGGCCCCTTGGACAAACAGCCGTGGAAAGCTTAGCGCCAAAGGTTAATAATGGTGAAATGCAACACGTTCAACGAACGAGTTCACAGGCGGGAGCATCTAGTCCCGAAAGTAAATCTTTGTAATTGCTGCCGTTCATCTCAACGGTGACGTGGGCAACCTCGTCGTGGACGAGCACCTGGAGCGAATCATGTAGAGACGTGTCCCGTTCGGGTTCCTGTTGCTTGCCATTCTGGGCCGTTGTAAAAGAACAACTGAGTTGACTCACTCCATTTTCTCTTCTTTTTTATTCTTTCTCTTTTGCAGTATCGAGATGGAGAATGGGTTAGAAAAAGACGAGTCGTTACTCACGAATGAACCAGGTGATTTTCGTGTCTGCGCTTGGGCACGGGCTTGCGCTGCTACCTCGCGCAAGCCGCCCAAGGTGCCACCCGAGATTGTTCTATCCGACGGCAAGTTGGATCGCAGGATCTGGGAACTCGTTGTAGAATAGCAGAGAGGTAGGGGTGCCTGTACACGGTGGACCGAATCTGTCCTCATTGAACCATAATCTCACAATCCCAAAACGCTGCCCCTCTTCGATCGACGTGAAAGCCGCTCGGGCGTTTGGCTGCCGAACTTTTACGGCCACAGTGCGCCGCGTAAGGTTCCCCGGTAGCTCTCAACCTGGGGTGGCCCGAAGAAGCAGTGCATGAGTTTCTTTTATTCAGCGGCCTATTTCATTCAGTCCGTTTTGGGCAGAGCCCTTGCAATATTGCCAGCGTCGAGGCTGGTACATACATACGCGATCATCTGTCCTGAGCTGCTAGACCCCAGTCTGCGTGTTAGCACAGGCAGAGTGCACCGCTGACCACAAAATTGGAGCGTCGCTCAGGATTTCTCCTTTCTACCTACAGACTTTGAACTCACTAAAAATGATCATTTGTATGCTGAAACTTTTCCGAGTCATTTCCCACACTTCTCAGCCCAGTTGTCTGGCCGGGCGCTTAGAAACCAGGCCCCGCTAAAAATCACCCAGATCCCCTCCCTGTCCAGCATCCGCGCCAGGTTAGTGGTACCAAGAGGACGCTTCATCCATCATCACATTCACTCATCTACAACAGCTAGCGCATTATCCAGACCGGCAGTCCGTGATGCTGGAGCTACATGTTTGGGGCCCAGTCTTTGGGGTCCCCTCCATAGATGCCGAGTGCACTGCTGCCATCACATACCTCCACAATGCCGTCTGCGAGGGCGTTCAATTCTGCATCGTTCCCAGCAACGACGCCGCCGTTAGTCCTTCAAGTATGTTCCACATCTACATTTCCTGTCACTTCAGTCATATGTGCACTCCCTCTGCATACCGACCAGCTTCCCCTCACCTACGCGCCGTCGCCTGCGTCACATCTCCTCAGCAGACCAAACTTCAGCCATGCTCGTATATCCGAAACCTTGCAAAATGACCTGCTGACCTTGCTGCCTCCCCGCCCTCAAAGACTTGCTTCCCGCCTTGAATCATGATGGCGTGTGGACGAGCGGCTACCGCGCCATTGTGCGATACCTCGTCTCAAAGTCCCTCGCCGCGGACCAGGACGCCAGCCTGACTGCCACGCAACGCGCCGATGTCGCCGCCTTTAGCGCCTACCTCAGCATCCACGCATCGGCCCTGCTCGACCTCTCCCTCTACGTGTCGGCGGCCAACTGGTCTGCCACGACGCGGCCTGCGTACTCGTCGCTGCTCAGCTTCCCCCTGACCTGGACTGTGCCCCCGCTGATTCGCGCCGAGGCCATCCAGCGCATCGAGCATCTCGGCCTCGCGGAGCTCGACACCGACTTTGATCCTCATGGCGGCCTGCATCTGACCGCTGGCAGGGACGCCTTGCCGGAGACGTTCCGCAAGCATCTGCCAGGAACGTCCAAGCACAAAAACACGGTCAAGGAGGAAATGACGCCGGAGCAAGCCGTTGCCATTCGACTCTTCAGCTTGACCGAAGACTGCCTGGGAACCCTGGAAAGCCTCCTGTCAAAGGAGCAGAAACGACCGCGCTTCTTTCCCGGGCAAAGCTTGACATCTTTGGATTGTCTGGCTTTTGGCCATCTTGCCCTGATGCTCAAGGCACCTGTGCCGCGAGCGTTCCTCAAAGACTGGATCGCAGAACATGCGCCTTGTATCACGGGCTTTGTTGATGACATACTGGCCAACCACAGTCCCTCGACAGGCAGGTCTCCCTGGGTTGCTTCTCCTCAACGCGGTTATCTATCTACTACCGGTAGGGTGCTCGACTCCATTGTCCGACACACACCTGTCCTTGGTGGACACTACGCCAGTGAGGTACGCCGCCGCTGTGAAGAGAAGAGGGTCGGTCTTGATCGGCGGGTTGCGTCGCTAGCGGCTGGGCTGCTCTTCACGGGGGCTGTGTTTGGCTATGTGGCGTATTGGTACCGCAATCTTGCGCCGTTTGGCGCCCGCTCACAGACTTGGCGCTCATACAACTCTGGGGGCTCGCGTCTCAGCCAGTTTGGTGATCTAGGCTCCATGCTTGACAGTGTCCTTGGCCCTGTTCAGCCTGCTGTGAGTCCCATGGCCAGTGGTGCCGGCACAGGTGGACGCATCGTCGACATCGACTCTGAGCTTGATTGAGCACGTCACTTCAGTCATGTACTACACAAAAGTTTTATACCCCTCCTGTATTTGTATAGCATGTACTATGAAAGCTTGTAAAATGATGGATAAAAATGTACTTCTAGACCATGGTTCACTTATATGGAGACTGTTCAGACGCCTTTGATCTTACTGATGCGTCCAGAGATTCGCAACTCCCGCCTAGCCATGTCACTCTGTCTTGTAATCATTACAGTTTTGAACTCTTATTCTTAATTGCCCCCACGCTACAGTTGCTTGATCTCCTTGCCAATCAAATCAGGCCTCTCAATGTCCAGCTCGTCTCTCAGCACCGCAAAAGCCAAGTCGCTGACGAGCAGACTCTGCCCGAGGCTCCAAACCAGCGTAATAGCGTAGAAGAAGTTGGCATTGCCGCTTCCAGCGTAAATCCACAAATGGTAGAATGCAGGACCCAAGAATGACGAGTACAGCACTGTCGATGAAGCGACGAAGCTGTAACGCATCAGCGGGAACAGATGGCGATATAGCGGGAGCATGCCGAGAAACAGCGCCGTGTCTGCAATCGAGGGATATGGCTTGAAGATGGCAAAGATGCCCACAAGCACCGAGAGAGCGGCGAGGGGCTGCTTGCGCAGTCGTATCGACAGGCCACCGACGTAGGCGCCGAGGTGCAGCCAAAATACGCCGAGGAAGAAGGCGCGGAAGGGGTCAAAGATTTCAATAAAAAAGTACCACCACAGACCGACGTTGGGCGTCAAATCCGAGAGGGTCAACTGGATGCCGTACGTGCGCGCAAAAAAGGTCCAGGAATTGCCCGCGAGCGCAAAAGACATGCCGAACAGCAGTGCGAGAATCACAGCCACGATGCCGAGGCAGGTAGCGGCAAAGGACGGGGCGCTGGTAATGACGCGCTTAGCGGATTGGCGATCGTAAGCGAGTATGATGAGGGGCGGAAGAAGTAGGATCGGGTACATTGACAGGTACGACGCAAAGGCCAAAGCGACCATGGCGTTCAAAGGCGAGCCGGACAGCGCCTTGGCGATGGCGTGGAGAGCGGCGCATGTTGTAAAGACACTGGTCGAACGGCCAAGGCAGGTAGCTATAGTAAGCGGGTTAAACAGAAATCTGTTTCAAGGTCAGTTTCTTGCTTCATGCGCATGAGCTAGAGGCTTGGGTGCGACACCAAAGCAGTTGTGTAAAACGTACGCCGCAGCAATAAACACGCCCGATGTCGTCTTGGCGCGTCGCGGCGAGGTGTAGAGCTTGGTTTGGCCGGCCTCGCCCGAGTCTGCGATCGTGGAGAGAGCGCTGGCGCTCAGCAGGTCGACGAGGATATATAGGATGGCTGTGAAGACTGGCCACTCCTTGACGTCGGGGAGCAGCGAGAAGAGGGGGAGCAGCAGGGCCGGTTGGTGGAAGACGCCGCCATCGTAAGGATCGACGTTGTGATTATATAGAAACAGGCCTTCTTGTACTTGATCCAACGTGACATATTAGCTTCCAAAACCAATCGACGGGCTGCGCTTGCGCATCGGCTCGAGCTGCCTCGAGGAGGGAACGGGGGAACGCACGTCGTTTGAAGCTTGTGACGGGGGTCGAGATCTCGACGCGGCCCGTCAAGAGGTCTGGCAGGCGGGGGAATGCGGTGAACAAAAGGAATCGCAACAGGGCAGCGCCGACAAAGACGCCGGCTTTGTTCCGTAGGGCCATGTTCGTGACCATGGCATCATCCCCTGTGACGAGTTCGGGCGGGCGTTGGGCGGGCGAGAGAGCAGCGCGAGGCTTGGAGAGCTTGTTCGATGGCGAGGCCACTTGGCCCCTGCCCGCGAGGGAGTCGTCGCGCTAGCGGGGCCTCGTCTCGGCCGGCTGGGTGCGCAGTGGAAAGAGGCCCATTCCCTTGTACAGCTGAATATCGAGAGAATTCAGCAAATCTTCCTCCGGACGTATATGATGCGTGGAATTGATAGTAGTGAACATTTACAACGTAATTGTGTGCAAGGATCTCGATAGCATCTTCAAGGCGACAATACCTCTTGCCTTGCCATCCAGTAGCTCCCAGTACTTACCATTAACAGACTACACCAATGTGGTGGGGGCCACGATCGAGCTGCCCAGCGAAACTGCCATTGCGCGTGTACAGGCGGAACTCCTTTTTTTTATAAGATACATATTGAGTGGTATGTAAACAAATCCCAAGGCGTAGACTTTGCTTTTTTATTTAGTCCTTCTTGCTCTATCCAATGTCCGACGGATGCAGTTGTCGGTTTGCTTGGCTTCCCCAGCAGATAGAAGGGCGCTAGTCCCAGATAGGGAGGCAACCCAAGGCGGTGGCCGTCGGCACGAAATTTTCTAGCAAAAAAAAGTTGAAGTTTTGAGCGGCCGGCCAGCGCAGGCTGTCGACTCTTGCGCCCCGCCAGTTGTAAAAAGGTTGTCCAAGATAATTCTTCACAACCACCAACACCGCGCACAATGGCTCGTATCAGGAAAAGAGGCGACTCCGGTGCCTCCAAGAATTTCGTCACCCGAAACCAGGCCATCCGAAAACTCCAAATAAGCCTCCCCGACTTTCGAAAGCTCTGCATCTGGAAGGGCATCTACCCGCGCGAGCCTCGCAGCAAGAAGAAGGTCTCCAAGTCGTCGACTGCCTCCACCACATTTTATTACCACAAGGATATCCAGTACCTCTTGCACGAGCCTCTTCTTCAAAAGTTCCGCGACACAAAGGCCCTCGAGAAGAAGATCTCCAAGGCTCTCGGCCGTGGCGATGTCAAGGATGCTGCCCGTCTCGACAGCAACGCTGGCCGCCCCGAGAAGACCGGAAAGCCCAATTACACCCTCGACCATGTCGTCCGCGAACGTTACCCTACATTTGTAGATGCCCTGAGAGACTTGGACGACTGCTTGACCATGCTATTCCTCTTTGCCAACCTGCCTTCCACCTCCACCGTCCCGGCCAAGATGATTGCCCGCTGCGAAAGACTGTGTCTCGAATTCCAGCACTACCTCATCGTCTCCCGCAGCCTTAACAAGTCGTTCCTTTCTATCAAGGGTATCTACTACCAGGCCAACATCCAAGGCGAGGAGATTCTATGGCTCGTTCCTTACAAGTTTACCCAGCGCGTCGTCGGCGATGTCGATTTCCGCATCATGGGCACCTTTATCGAGTTTTATATGACCCTGCTTGGCTTCATCAACTTTAGACTGTACACGTCAATTGGCCTCAAGTACCCTCCCAAGTTTGATCTGGTCAAGGACGAGAATGCTGCCGAGCTCGGTGCCTTTACCCTCGAGGGCAAGACCCTGGTTGGCGGCGAGGAGCAGAAGAAGCAACTGAAGGATATTGCCCACCGCCCCGACCCCAAGGTCCAGGCTGCTGTGAACAAGGTCGTTAGAACCTTGACTTCTGGTGAGGCCAACGGCAACGAGGTTGAAGCTACGACTGAAGAGGATGAGCAAGATACCTCCGGTGCTCTCGACAAATTTGAGCCTGCTGCGCCAGGCGGCGATGTCCTGCTGCAGCCGGCTGCCGGTGGCAGTGGTCAGGGTGCTCTCTTCTCCAACTTTACTTTCTATCTCTCGCGTGAGACTCCACGTCAGCCTCTCGAGTTCATTCTCAAGGCTTTCGGCTGCAAACGTGTTGGCTGGGATGCCACGCTCGGCGACGGTGCCTTCACCACCAACGAGCTAGACCCTGCCATCACCCATCACATTGTTGACAGACCTGTTCTGCAGGCGGTCGCTGCTGAAGAGGGTGACGTTGAAGACAATCAAACCTCTCAAAAATTGGTACAAAATCAGCGTGTTCCTGGTCGCATATACCTTCAGCCGCAATGGGTTTGGGACAGCGTCAACGACGGCGAGCTGAAGGAACCCCACATGTACGCTCCTGGCGCTTCTCTGCCCCCTCACTTGAGTCCGTTTGTCAAGAACGTACAGGGCGCGTACGATCCCACAATCCCCCTTGAGGAACAGGAGCCTGAGAATGAGGCCCTCGAAGCCGATAGTGATGAGGAAATTGAAGACGCTGGTGCTGACGGTGATGCTGATGCTGATGAAACTGCTGAAGGCATGGATGTGGCCGATGAGGATGACGAGGACGAGGACGAAGATGATGAGGACGATGAGGACGAAGATGAGGATGAGGACAAAGATGAAGAAGACGAAGACGAGGTTGCACAGCGTCAGCAGGAGCTGGAAGCCGAGATGACTGGTAATTCTGTCGACGCTAAGAAGGTCAATGCCAAGACCAAGGCCAAGGCGGATGCCCGCAAAGCCTACTCTAAGAAGTCGCGTGAGGAGGCTGAGGATCTTGAGCGTGCCAAGGGCATGCTGAGCAAGAAGAAGCGCAAGCTTTTTGAACAGATGCAGTACACAAATAACAAAAAGAGCGTCGCCGACGAGAAGCTTCGTGCAAAGAGAAGAAGACTGGAAAAGGAAAAGGCGAAGAAGGCATCGGCGTAAATTGGGTCCTAATTTCTTGTGTTATATAGCAAAACTCTCATAGATTCAAGGGTCTGAATGATACAATATTTCATGATTAGTGGTTGAGGAGCCAAGTAGCATAGGTGCCGTGCGCGTGTATAAAGTGTTACAACGGTCGCTAGTTGGCATGTGGGCAGACAAGACCAAGTTCCTCGACGTGGGGCTGGTAAAACTTGCTTCACTTTCACTTTTGATCGCCAGAAATCATCGCTACGGCTACCGCCAGTCGCCGGCAACGCTCTCTAAAATGAGGGAGATAGTTGCATGAACTATAATGCATACACTATAATAACACATACTCTGACAAGGCTCTGCTGCATGACAGCCACGCTGCGCCGTCATGTCGCAAGCCGAGGCCAATTGGGATCTCGACAGCGACGAGATTGCATCCATCGCATCCGAGGAGCTCCACGAAAACAGACCAAACCGCTGGAAAGGTCCCAAATCCACATGGCGCCATGTCACTGAGGAAGAGCGCATGCTGTGGCGCTCGATGAAGCAGCTGCAGGATGAAGACTTGGGTGTGCATTTGTACAATGCCTTTGCGCTGAAGCAACGCGCGATGAACCCAGGTACTGCCAAAAATACGGCCCTGCACATGGTGGTATGATGCCACTTTGCACGTCCTCCCAAAACAAATGCCTGCTAATAACGCTTTAGGATGGTGGCCAGGAGGCTGTGTGGGCGCCGCCCAAGATGTGGACGGCGTGGCCCATGCGGCAGAAGCATATACCGCCCCTCGGCCTCTTCAAAGATGAAGACGATGGGGACGATGTGTTTACCTTTCGTCGCAAGGAGAATACCACACCAAGTTTGGTGCTTAAAGCGGAAATTACAGCCACCATTCTGCGAATCGCCAAGGAGCGCTTTCGTCGCCGGAAGCCGCCTCAGCCAATCAAGGCGTCGATTGAAACGTCGGTTTCGCCGCCTCCGGCCGGTGAAAGCGACGGATCCTCTTCTGACGACTTGGAGATAGACTTTTCCTCGAGACCCGCAGAGAAACAAGCTACCGATGTCTCTATTGCCGACGAGGAGCAGCCCAATGCACGAGGCGGGAAAGTTGCTGACAAGACATACGATCCCGTCGTTTCTGCAGATGATGAGCTCTCGGCGTCACTTATAAGGCCCTCCGTGCACCATGTACTGTCGCAACTTGACAAAACCCTCACCATTCTACACAATACGCGTGTGGCTGGCCTCAGCTGCCTGTCCGACTCTTCGGAGACGGAGACGGAGACGGAGGGCGAGTCGGACACTTCTCCCGCATCGGCCCGAAAACGCGGTCGCGGCCGTCCGCGACTCCCTCCCCAGCCGAGCTCTGCAGCCTCGCCCAGTGGTTCGACATCTCGTCGCGGGCGGCCCAAAAGGATTCATGTGCCGGAGCCAGGCGAGACCCAGGAGCAGATGGAGCTGCGCCTCGCAAGACTCGGCCACAGACGTCTGCCCGCCACCGATGACGACCGCGAGGCGGCCTTCGAAGAGTGGCTCCGGCAGGGTGATGAGCGCGTCGTGCGCGAGCAGCGCCGGCTCTCCACCCGGCCGGTCTCCGAAAAGCCCGAGTTGCAAGACGGCGACGGGGCTGGCCGCATGCTTGGCGACGACGACGACGACGACGACAACGGCATGGACACCGAGGCGAGGACCAACACAGAGAAAAAGATTCGCCGCTGGGGTCTTCGCGACTGGAGCGACGTCGTCGGCGCCGCGGCCCTGGCCGGCTTCCCGCCAGACGTCATTGCGCGCACGACGCAGCGCTGCGCCAACCTCTTTGGGCAGGGCATGGCCCTCACCCGACTCAACGAGGCACCCGCGGCGCGGGCCGCCGCCAGCGTCTGCACCACCACGTACCAGCCCGAACGCATCCATCTGTCAACGTCTCCGAGCGATAGCGACGCCTCAAACGCCGACGCGGACTCGGACGAGGACGAGACGGAACGCCAGGCCAGCCTCAAGCAGCGCCGCATCGCGTCCCGCCAAGCATCCCTCTCTCGCGCCAGCCGCGAAGCCAGCACCGACACGCCCCGCAGCAGAGGCCGTCCCACAGCGGTCACCGCATCGCCGCGCAGCGATTCCCAGCACGACGGCTCAGCGTCCCGCTCGCGGTCCCGCTCGAGGTCGCGGTCGCGGTCCTCGGCCGGGTTCTTGTTTTGCCCGCTGGCGACGTGCGACCGCGCCGCCACCGGCTTCTCGCGGCGCGCCAACCTGCGGCGGCACTTGCGTCTCGTGCATCCCAGCCACGACGAGGACGCCGCATCCACTTCTGCTTCCGCCGCCGCCATTGCCATCGCCATCGGAGCGGCGGCCCAGGACAGCGAGGATGAGACGCTGGGCGCGGTCCACGTCGACGGGTTCCTGCGCACCATCAACGCAGGCAAGGGCTGGCGCGGCGAGGATGTCCTGAGCAGAAAGAGGAGGGGGACGCACATGCGGCCGATGACGCCGCCCGTGGGCCGGCCAACCAAGAAGATGGGTATAGCTTCCTCTGATGATGATGAGTTCGACTAGGGCAATCACGAGGTCTACCTCGACTGATCTCAACAAAGCTAGATTTCTTGTATAGCGCGACATTTTTTGTAATCACGGGCGGATTCAAAGTCCTAGTGCATACAGATGCCATATAACGTTATCTAATGAGAAATAAATACGATTTCTGATTATAGATCCCATTACAATAACATGCTTTTCCCGCTCTTGCTCATATATTGAAACCACAAGTGCCACCAGGACGACATCCACGCCAAAACACCTTTATCGACACTAAGAACCAAATGACAAAGACCGCACATTTACAGAGAACAAGGTTGATGTTGTGTGAGCATGTTAAAAAGGGGGGGGGGGTATCTAGAAGAAGAAAAAAACGAGTGCTGCAACTGTGTCTTTGTCCTTGGCCATCCGTTCAGCTCTTGCATAACCCAAAACCAATAGAAAAGAAAAAGAAGCGAGCAATGTCCCCAACCCCGTGAATGTTTGCATATAAAGACCCAGGTCGTCAAACTGAACAAGAAACTAAACCAAAATCGCTTTCGGTTTTGAAAAGTAGGCTGATATCCTAATTCGCCGAGAAAAAAGTAAAAGAAATGAAGAGATGAAGGGATTCCTTCTCCAGAAACGCCACCGCCTGGCCAATGTGAGAATGCTAAAGTGTTTTGCAATTTTGTGCGTCGAAAAAGATTATGCTGTAAGATGTGAAAAAGTGTGCATCGCCTTTGCTTTGAAAAGAACACTGTCAGATGGCAAGGTGATTAGGCCATCTGGCGGTCATTATAGTTGAAAAGGGAGAGAGTATTATTTAAGTCGTGGGCTCTTTCTCTTGGAGCCACCACCTGCTGTCAGTGCCGAGGGCGGATAGTTTTCGCGTCCTTCTGCCGTGACGGCAGACCTCTTGACGCCCGCCGCGCCGCGTACAGTTCTAGTGCTGCGCTTAAAAAGGGGCATCGTCGCATTCTCCACCACCGCAGGCATGGACATGGTGCTGCTCGCGCGAGGCTCAAAGCCTAGGGGTGCGGGCGCCGTCAGGTTCGAGGTCACGTTTGGGTTGACTTCGCGCAGGCTCATGCCGAGCTGGTGATTGTCAGTAACGATGCTGCCATCACTAGAGCTGGGGGCCGTGACCGCCGCTGCCAAGTCGACAGGGGACGGGCGCGACGAGGAGGAGGAGCTTGCCTTGGTAGAAGGGACCGGTGGCTGCGACTGTGGCGACAGATCGGCAAAGACAATGGTCTGGTCCTGGTCCGTAGAGCGATCTACTATCAACGGCGAGGCCGGCATGCTCTTGTCTTCCTCCTCGTCGACCGTGCCCTCGGCAATGTTATTGGTGCGCGGCAAGACGGTTGGATACTGGTAGACGGCTTTTTGGGGTGTGTCGCCCGTTGGCTGGTACTCCTGAAGGGTGGTGCTGGAAATGCCCTCACGCAGGTTTGTCAATGGCTGGCACAACTGAGAATCGAGAGGCTCCAGAGCTTCACGCATATCATTGGTGTCCAGCTCCATTTCCTCGCCAACATTCTTGACCCTGTCAAAGGTGGACTTGAAGTGCGACGAGATATTGCTGAACGACTGCTCGACCGTGTTGGACAGAGCCTGCACAGACTGCCCGTGGCTCTCATGGTGTGTCGTGTTTTCTGTGCGAGCGTGCGTGACAAAGTCATCAAGTGCATGCATTTTAGAGCCTAGGTCCTCGACCTGCTCGTCAACGACGCGCACAGTTTCAGCGTGTACCGACTTGGCTGTGTTCTGAATCGCCGTACTTTGCTCGCTGGTGATGGTCCAGTCATCTTTGAGCTTCGTTTTGAGTTGCTCTCGGGACTTCTTGACTTCTTCCAAAAGGTCACCTTCTTTTTCGTCCCACGAGTCCATGCCTTCATTGTATTGGGTGACAGCCCCTTCCAGTGTGGCGCTGGATTCAGTCACTGATTTTTGAATCTGCGAGGCCTTGTCGGCAAATCGAGATTCCTGCGTTTCGGCCTGGGTGTTGATCAGTGTCGTGATTTGAGAAAGCAGCCTCTGGCGATCCTCTGCAGCTTGGCGTCGTTCCTCGGCTATAACTTCTTGGATACGCAGCGAGGTGCCGGAGCTCTGCAGAACGGCCGCATTCGTTGCACTCTGGAGCTGGCGCCGAAGGCCATCTGACTCGCTGCGCTGGGCCGTGATATGTTTGACGAGATCCTCGAAAATGGACTTGAAGTCCTTGCCCAAAGAAGCATACGAGTTGTGTAGGTGTGTATGCAAATCACCCATCTCGGCAATGACATCGGAAGCAATCTTCTCTGCAGCGCCGGAGATGACCTGCAAGCTCTCGCCGACACGCTCCTTTACGCTGTCGCGGATGACATTGATTTCCTCGAGTACCTCGTCCATTTCGTCCCTGGATTTTTGCTTCTGTTCCAGCAGGCTCTTTTTAGAATCAGCAAAGGCATTGAGCTGCTCATCAAGGAAACTCTGTGTCGTTGACAACTTCTGGAGTTCTTCTTCGACAAAGGTAGTCATACGTGTCGAGATGCTGGAGATGTGGTCGCGTTGCTCATCTTGGAAGTCGGCAACGCGGCGCTCAACCATGGACGTGACATCGGAGACGTGGATCTGCGAAGTGCCCCAGGTAGCCCTGTTGATGGATTGCAGATCCGACTTGCGCTTATTCTTCGCATGCAGTCCACTGACGTCGTTGACTGTTCGCTGGAGCTTGTGGATGAGTTCGCCGCCAATCTTGGTCAGCTTTTCTTCCGTAGCCTCGTGGGCCTTTCGAAGCTCAGTCTCCTCGGCGAGTGACTTGTGCGTCATCTTGAGCACCATCTCAACCTCATGAAGGAGTCCCTTTGTACTGTCGAGTTGCGATCGGGTGCCGTCGTGATCCTTCTTCAGTCCCATAAACGAAGTATTCAACGAGTACAGCTCCTGTGTTTTGTTGCGCAGATTCGTCTCGAGAGTCTCAATCTTGGCGCCTTGCTCTTCGGCCACGATCCTTCGCGACTCGCTTTCCGCCGTCATATCCTCGTACATCTCGTTGGACAAGTAAACGCCATTGCGTAGTCTTGTGGATATTAATTCGCTCTTTAGCTTTTCAATTTCCGCAGTGAATTCTTTTAGTAGTGTCTTTTTTGGTATGGCGTTGAGTTGTGGTTTGTTCCGAATGTTCTTTGCGCGAAAGGCATATTCGAGGGTTGATATCGTTTCTTCCAGGTTACTTTTTGACGGTGAAATTGTGGCAATAATGCACGTTTTTGTTCGCCCACCCAGAGAGTCTTGGAGGAGTCGCGTGAGTTTTGATTCTCGGTAGGGAATGTGCGCGCTGCGGTCAACCAGCGCGTTGATGACGCGACCAAGAGTCAGTAGCGATTTGTTGATGAGGCCAGCCTCAGCAGCACGTTTGTTTTCGGCACCAGAGCGTTGAATGTTTTCGCTGCCCGCAAGATCGACGAGGTTGAGCTTGCCGGCACTTATAAGATCCTCGGTGCCATTTTCGTTGACCTTTTTCACGTAGGCGGTGATGGTGAATACAGTATGACTTCGTGAGCTGAGATCGTTGCATTTGGTGGCGGCAACCTGGCGCTTCAAGCTGCCGTCTTGTAGCACCCTAATGCCCTCGCTCGAATCCTTGATGTGTTTTTCCTCCATGCCCTGCACCATGGTACCGGCATGGCCTTTTCGTGACGCGTCGTCGTAGATTTTGAGTTTGGCAGTCTCCTCGATGGAGAGTAAATCGCGCAATTCTTCGTTATACAGCTCGATAAAAGACACCTTGACGCAGTGCTCAGTATCGTCAAGTTCAAGCTTTCGAAACAGCTGCTGGAGCACGCGCGGTATGATGCCGGCCTCATCGGACAGCATGCCCACCGTCTCCGTCATGTCGCCAGACATGGTGTACGTCTTTCCCGTGCCCGTTTGTCCGTAGGCAAAAATTGTACAGTTGTAGCCGGAGAGCATCTCGTCGAGGATCGGTCGGACCGTGTCGTCAAAGACCATTTCTTGGTCTGCGGCGGGCGAAAATACGCGATCAAAGGAATACGTCTTGTTGCTCAGCGAGTTGGGGCCCATGGATAGGTCGACCTGGCTGCCCTTGACGCCGTCGGCCTTGACGACGACGGCGCTGTTCTCCTTGACCTCGCGCGCGCTGCGACCGCGGCAGCGGACCACAACGTTAATGTTGGTCTCTTCGCCGCCAAAGGTGCTCATACGGGAGCCAGTGTCAAGCTCATAGTCGCGCTCCTTGCGCTTCGTGCCGATGCCTATACTGGATACGATGGAGCCGGCG
Organism: Akanthomyces dipterigenus; assembly: GCA_030783385.1. Taxonomy (NCBI): domain Eukaryota; kingdom Fungi; phylum Ascomycota; class Sordariomycetes; order Hypocreales; family Cordycipitaceae; genus Akanthomyces; species Akanthomyces dipterigenus. Next base: position 38,343 of record JARJRE010000068.1, on the reverse strand, counting down.
GGAGATGCTGCGCCGGCGCGCATACCGTGGCGCGCGGTCGAGGTTCTCGTCGTTTGGCGAACGCTGGTACGGCTCGAAATGCCGGATCGGACGCTGGAGCCCATGGTTGACCGGCTTGGCTCCCGGTCGGAGCGTTGCCGTAGATGCGCCACCGTGGATGGAGTTTTCGTGTCTGGTCCCGGATTACGACGCGTCCGGGACGCCGAGATGGTAGGCAGGATGGTGGCGGTTGTCGGTGATGACGAGACACTATGTTATTTTGCGTTGCTTGCTGTGCAGCGGTCTTGCGCGTTCGCGCCGCTTTTCTGGGAATATTATACTCAGTGTATTATAACGTTGGTTAGTGGGAGCATTGACAGAACCTCCCGGCATGCAAAGAGCAAACAAGGTGCAGGTCGATCGGTGTGTGTGCAATGGTGGGGAGGGGCTTGCCGTGGCCGGTCATGGGTGTTGTGCTGTTGGATGCATGCATGGTCTGTGTATTTCTGCACCCAATGGTCAAGACTAGTTAGCGCGGAGCCACACGCTGGATATCAACAAACGACCAGCCGCGTTTCCACAGCAACCACTCAGTTTGGACAGAACAAGTTGCTGCCCGCGAGACATTACAATATGAACGAATTCAAATAAATGCTTGGCCAGCGATATTTATATAATCTCAGTGGTACTTGATCTGTTTTGCTATAATTCAGCCCGATCAAACGGTAGTCTTGCTGTCTCTACACCCGGACGCGCGACACGCCCCACGCTGGCGCTTCACCAGGACAGCTACCCGGGATCTATTATCACCACCGGACGGGCCATCGGCAATTAACTGTATTCTCACAAGAAACGAGAAACAATCAGCAGCATGGTTTGAGTCTGGGCTTACTCTACCGTTTGCTCTCGGATGCTTACTTTTGAACTCTGCCGGTGTGATCTCACGCAATCGCACCCGTTTTGCAGCACACCTTCACAACAGTGTATTTTCAATTGGTTAACCAAAAACTCAATTGATGTATATACATGTAGATAGGCTACCTACCTTGCTACAACAAAAGCCCATAAATCCCAGACTCCAACATTTTGATGCAAATGCAACATGTACGAATGCACCGAGTTGAATCTCGAGGTGCGGTTATTTACAGTTGAAACTCTAGATGCACAATGGCATAAAATTCTACTTTTCAGTCGTCTTTGCGACAACAGCGGCGGCATTTCCAGTCTCTTCGTCGTTGACCTGATTCTTCTTCCTCTCCTCGGCCTTGAGCGTCTGCAGGCCAGTCTTGTGCTCGGTATGCTGCTTGGACAGAGTGGTCTGCTTGATGAAGAAGCTGGCAAGGAGGCCGAGGAAGCAGCTGCAGGTAAAGACGGCAAACATGATCTGTATCGAGTTCCAGTAAGCTGTTCGCACTATCTGGCGATCGTCCACCGGCAGTGTCTTGATGCGGTCGACATTGGACGCGGCATCGGTGCCTGCAAACAAGCGGGCAACGTCTGCGCCAAGCTCGGCCGTGAGATGACCTTGCTGTGCTTGCATCCGGTTGGCAATGACAACACCGCCCACAGCGACCGATGTAGCTGTGCAGAGCTGGCGCACGAACTGTAGACTAGACGTGGCGGCGCCAATATCTCTGGGCGCAACGTTGGCCTGCAGAGCAATCAGAGGCGCCTGGAAGTTGGGACCGATGCCCAAGCCAGCCACCATCTGGAAGAGGACAATGCGTTCCCAGTGAGGGCGATCTCCGAGATAAGTAAACAAACCAAAACCAAGAGTTGAGCAGGCTAGGCCACTGGTAATGACAATCTTGTACTTGCCCGTCTTGTTTATGAAGAAGCCAATAAAAGCAGACATGAGTGACATGACAGAGACAAACGGCAACAGATAAACACCCGAGAGCAGGGAGTTGGCGCCGAGGACCGACTGAAAATATAGCGGTAAATAGTAGCTTCCAGAGATGAAGGTAAAGGCGTGCAGCGACGAGGTAACGTATGTGGCTATGCTGGTTCGCGTGTTGAATAGTCGAACAGGAATGACAGGGAATGTGGCAATCCGCGATTCGTACACGAGAAAAATGGCAATAGCCACGACGCCAGATACAATGAGACAAATGACAGTGGCCGAGTTCCAAGGATACTGGCTACCGCCAAACTCGAGGCCCATGAGCAGCATAATGGTGCCGCCGATGATCAAGACGTTGCCGATCCAGTCAATGGCGGCCAGGCCCGCCTTGACGGGGGTCCGGGGATTGTGCAGCTTGAGGAAGAAGAGCAGGATGCCAAAGGCGAGGCCGCCGCAGGGCAGGTTGATCCAGAAGCACCAGCGCCACGAGACCTTTTGGGTAAAGGCGCCGCCGATGATGGGGCCAATAGCCGAGGCGACGGCCCAGATCATGCCGAGGAAGCCAAAGTAGACGCCGCGCTTGCGGGCGGAGAAGAGGTCGGCGACGCAAATGTTGGGCAGGACAATGGTGCCGCCGCCGCCGACGCCCTGGAGGGCGCGGGCGGCGATGAGCATGCCCATGCTGGTGCTGAGGGCGCAGAGCAGGGAGCCGACCCAGAAGACGACGACGGCCGTCATGAGGATGGGCTTGCGGCCGAAAATGTCCGAGAGCTTGCCCCAGGTGGGCACGAGGGCGGCGCTGCCGAGCATGTAGGCGCTGCCGATCCAGACGTAGCCCGACGTCGAGTGGAAGTGGGCCGAGATGGTCGGGACGGCCGTCGTGACAATGGTCATGTCGAGGGCGGCGAGGAAGAGGGCGATGCAGAGGGCGACCATGACGAGCGTCGTCTCGAGCTTGGTGCGCTGGGTCTCGGGGGCCGTGGGCGGCGGCGCCTTGCCATTGTCGTTGGGAGACGTGGAAGGCGTAGGTGACGGGTCGTCGGTGGTTATGGTTGTGGTTGTGGTGACGGCGGCGGGCGCACGGAGAGCATCTTGCTCCTTGGACTCCCTCTCTGGAGTCGGCGATGAGGGCGTGGCGGGCGTCTCGAGCGGCGTGGCATAGCCATCAGCTTCCTTGCTGCTCAGATCGGCATTGATGGTGGTGGTGTCTGCACTGAGACGGTGCTCAGACTTGTGCGACATGACGGCAGCGGCGACGGCCAGCGTGACTCGACAATATCTGTTTGTCGGATATAACTAGCGCCCTGTCTCAGCATGCAGTGTCGTGCTGGACCTGCATAACTCTGCGCCAGGTTGCAGTCACGGTGCGGGATGAGAATGCGGCGAGGACAGTCGGACAATTCAAGGAAAAGGATAATAGAAACAATCTGATATAGAAGAGAAAGGAGAATTACGAGTCACTGGCCAAGGCAGGACGGCAAATAAAGGTGCCGTCCGTTAGTAGATGGTCGTGGGGGCGGGCTAACAACTTCCATTTTTTTTCACTTGGCAGGACCACGCACCGTCACTACAGCCCGAACGGGGCGTGCAATGTCCGACGGCCGAAGGCTCAACATGGGACGATCTCGTGGCCTCGGTTGTATTCAACTTGCGCCAGCACAGTTGCGGTACCGATGGCACAATGAATTTGCTACTAAGCAATCCATCTGTAAATTTCAAGAGTAGAAAAAGCTGGATCGAAAGCTGCAAGCAAGCAGTCCGCTTGTCAACTCGTGCTGGTACACTCGTCCCAACTCGACTGGCCCCGGCAGCTGTTGTGGGCCGCCGCCAGCAAACAAAACGAACGGTGGGCCGTTTCCGGAGCCCCCATTGCAAACAAGGGGCAGAGTTTGCAGAAGAGAATATATACTCTGTGACCCTATTCAGAAGTGATTTCTAGCGTCCGTTAAATTACCTTTTTGATTGTCGCGTCCGATATTGAAATGAAAAGTGTTTGAGCGTGCGGCCGGCCTAGCCCTGTCAGCTCTGTAAGCCACGCCGACGACGGCCGGCACGAGTACCCACGCCTCCCGTCGGATTTAAAGCCGGAGCGACCACGCCACGCCGCTAGCCTCCTGACATGGGAGTGCAATGCTACCCTCCAAGAGTGACGCAAGCGGTGATACATTGCAGGTGGCTGCTCCTCACTGAAAGAGATTTGTGCAGAATCTACTAGCCTCCAAAGTAACAATGTGATTATTAAAGGTGACGGCAGCTGAAAAGATCCAGGCAGCCTCCATATCGATCGTATCGGTTGACATGCCGTCGGAAATATCAGATCCACATGCGCACCCTGGCTTGTACCTGGACAAGGCAGTTCTACAAAGCAGTTCTAAAAGCAGTTCTAAAAACAATTCTAAAACAGTTATGTAGGTCAGGTTTGAAATCGTTCTCTCAATATAAGTATACTAGCATTGTATACCCTCTGTATCACAAGCTCGAAACAATCATCAGTGCCTCAACGCCGAGCCAGAATAAAATCATCCAACAAAACAGCAGCAACAATGCGTCTCCCCACATTCAAACAGCCGTGCAGACTCACCAAATCAGAAAATTGTCACCGTGCTAATGTATCCATTCTTCAGCACCTCAAACACCAGCCCTGGAAACCCGTACAGCGTCGTCGTCGAGTCGCTGTTGCTCTCGGCCCGCCGCGCGCCGCTCTCCTCCCACCCGCCCAGAAACTCGCAGCTGCTACCCGGACTGTCGCCCCAGCCCCGATTAAGGACCATACCCCGCTGTCGCGCCTGGGACTTGCCGTTCGGGAGCTCGCTCTCCCACGTCTGGTTCATCAGCGCCTCGACGTGCTCAAACTCCATCTCCGATGTCACCGCCTGGTCCTGCCGCCCGGGGTAGGCAATCTCCCACCGACAGCGCCTGTGGCGGTTGAATTCGTACGATCCGGGAATGTTTCCGTGCAGCACAATCTTGGTCACCACCAGCCGATCTGGGTGGTGCATCTTGACGGTGACGGGATCCGCAGACCCGTTTTGCTGGCCGGGTGGCGCCTTGGACGGCTCTGTTGGCTTGGAGAGCAGCACGTCGAAACCCATGTAAAAGTAGTTGTAAAAGCACTCCCCTGATGGATTTACTGCGACTTCCTCATTGACGGCTTCTTCGTTGTCGGAATCGTCCGAGCCAGTATTCATCGAAGACTGATCCGTGTCCGTGACGGCCTCGTCCGTGCGACCTAGATCGGTGGTATCGCTTCTCCCTCTTGCAGCTCCTGCTATCCGCCCTTGGTGGACGTCCATCTTCTCATCATTCTTACGATAGATGGCGTTAGGAGGCCCTAGTTCCATGACTAGCTCTTGAGGGGTTGTCTGGCCGAGCTGAATTAAGAAGCCGCTGTTGGTCCACTTGCGAGACATTTGCAGCTTGCCCCCTCCGTGAATGCGAACGAGGGACACTTCATCAGGGTACACATCTTTGGTCCTCGGAAACACAGTTGACGATTTGATGCTCGGTAGCACTTCCGTCCACAGTGTGGGTCTCGCATCAGCCCAGGATTCTCCGTTAAACACGGCCATGGACGTCGCTACTTGGCTAGATGAAGCTGACAGTAAAGACACGACGTCTTTATCAAGGGAGTAGGCGGAAGCTGCCATGGGAAAGTTAAAGGCCACGCCGGGATACGACAGCACATAGATGCCCATGCCGTGACCGCCGCTCGACGAAGGAATGAACTCGCCGGCGTAGGTCGGGCCTAGCAGTCGCTGGTATATGTGCCGAAAAGTCGGACCGGAGGAGGACTCGCCGGGGATGGGCGACCCCGGGTCTGATGTGCTGTTTGCCGGCCGTACCAGGTCGCGATCTTTGAATGTGATGTGGTTCTTTGTAAAGTCGGTAATTTCAATGAGGCGGAGCCGCTGCTCGGGGCCATCGAACCGCAATCGCATGCCATTTTGCGGCAGCATGATGCAGACCGGGTCTGTAACAGGTCTTTCCGTCGAGTGCACAACGTCAATCTTGGGGAATCGCTGCGGCTCGGCTTTGAGCCGGGTGAGGACATCGTGGAGGGAGGCGCCGAGGACTGCCACACGTCAGTCAACAAGGAACAAAATTACCAAAACTCGGTGCGCCAACCTAGAAAGCCCAGAGCTCGACCGGGATGCAGTTGTGCGCTGAACAGCGACATGCTGGAGTGTGAAGCTGGGCCGCCTGCGCGGCCGTTTGGCGGGGTATGTATGCGAGAGTAGCTTATCGGAGCTCCTGTCGCGTGGTGGTATGCTGCATCAACACGGGTAGGCAGATGTGGTTGGGGGAATATACAGGTTTGGTGCCTTGATGATTTGAAAACAACGATGACGCTAGATACTCGACTTGTGAGCCGCAAGCAAAGCGAAGAGGACCGTCGAGTGATGTCACGAGCTGAAGGGACCAGGCGACGCTATCGCGCCCCCGCCGTGGAAGCCGCATGACACGGACGGGTGCGCAGGCGGAGAGTCGTGGATGGTGGAACGGCTGAGCCCTTCCAACTGTTCTAGTGGGGCGGTCTGAACTGAGGGAATGCTAGTAATTATCCGAAAATTCCGCAGCAACGCCGCTTCGCTTTGGTCGCAGAGCCGCTTCAGCCTCAGCCTTCGGCCCAGTGTTGCCCAACGTTGTGTTGGTGCGTCGCCCGCTGTAGCCTGTCGCGAGTATCCAGTCATCAAGTCCGCTTCGGCACCAATACGCAGCACCCGCCATAGTGACCAGATCTCGACAGCCCAGGGGTGAATCCCGTAATCATGACCTTGGTAAAAGACAATACGAACCTTAAATTGACCCAACAGCACACGCGGCTCCAGCTTACAGCTCGGCTTTGATATGGTCAACACGAAATTATCAGCACCATCTGCACGCTCCTCCACAATGCATTTGGTCAGATTTGCTTGGACTACGACATGAGGAAGAGCCAGATGAAGCCCAGACATCACATATGCTCAGTGATGTGTCGTGAATTTTCCAGAGCTAAACACAAGTGTCGGGCCAGCTTGACGAGAGCTTCAACATGGGACACGTCTCGCCCCAACACAAAGACCAGAAAGCTCAGACGCCACAAACGCGAAACTTTGGAAAGGAAGAAATGGGGCCTTTAACATACAAATACTCTGTAGCCAAAGCACGTTACTTTGCAAAATTCCGCTTCCGTTCTGGTCCCAGCGTCCTGGCTGGCAGTACTGCCGAACAGCTACCCACTCCCATGGCAGCAATGCTCCGCCTATGGCTGACCGAGACACGTCTTCCCAGCAATGTGTCTGATTAGCTGACGGACCGCCCTGGAACTCGGGGCAATCGTACGTTGCCGCTGTTAGCCTTGCGCTAGGCCTTCACAGATAACGTGCTGTCCAGGGGTTCGTCGTCCCAGTGGCTATTACACGGCCTCATACAAACAGTCAATCTCCCGTGTCCGTCTCTTGATGCTGTAAACAGTGCATGATGGCATAGTTGTATAACCGTAATCACATGTTGTCGTTCGAAATGGAGGATAAATTACAAGTTTCACTTGAATATATAAGAGAGCAGCCCTGTCCCATCTGCGGCTCTGTCGTCTGAAACCAACGAGCCCAATCACTCCTTGCACACCATGTCGGAAGCCGGCCCATCTCAAAAGAAGAATCCCTTCAAGTCTGGCAGTGAGAGTGATCAATCTGATGCACAGAGCGATCACACTCGAAGCCTAAGCGGCCACGAGCCTCCTTCCACCGCTCTAGCGTCCAAGGAGGAACCAGAACAGGACACCAAAAAGGGGGATGAACAGAAAAAGAAAGGCCATTTCAAGAAATTTTGGAAGTGGTACGCCATTGGGGTTGTGCTGGGACTGGCTATCATCTTGCCCCTCTTGTTGGTCAAACTCGCCAACCGAAAGTAGCCACGCGACTGACGGATCCCCGACGCAGCTTCAAAGTGTTCATACCGCTCATCATCGCACGCTTCATCAACTCTCGCGACATTCAAGTCCAACACGCTTCCGTCTCCATTAGAAGCTCGAGGGAGATTGACTTTGCTGCCAACGCCTCCGTCCTGTCGCCGCTGGCCGCCAGGGTTGGCGACCTCGAGTTCACCCTCCACGACACTGCCCAAGATGAGCCGCCGACTGTGCTCAGCGCGGACATTACGGGTTTCCCAATCGACAAGTCTACAAAGATTGACATCCGGCAGGGGACGCTGCACATCAATGACTCGGACGCGCTCGTGAACTGGGCCGATCGGTTCATCGACAGTGAGACGATACCTTTCGACGTGCGCGTCAAGGGCCTCGACGTCTTCCTCGGCAGCCTCAGCTACAGCTTCAACCTCGCACGGCCCATCAGCATCAATGGCCTTCGCGGGCTCACCGACATTACAGTGAACGAGGTCAAGCTCCTTCTGCCGCCTGTGGACAACAAAAACGTCCAAGCAAACATAAGCTTTTCCAACCCGAGCTCCATTAGTGCGCAGGTTGGCAACGTGACCGTCGACTTGCTTGTCAACGACATTAGCATCGGCGAGGCGCTGGCGTACAATGTCAGCCTGGTACCAGGGGCCACCAACGTCTTTATCGACGGCCTCGTCGACATTCCAACCATCATCAACAACCTCGGCGGCATCATCCGCAGCCAGGGATCGCAGCTGTCTGCTGGGCACGTGACCATACAGCTCAAAGTCACCAGTTTTACAATGTACGGGGAAAAGATTGAGTTTCTGAAAACGCTGCTTAGCAGAAGGGTGCTGAAGGGCAAGGTGCCGCTCGTCGCGCTGATCAACGGTGCTGGGACAAGCATTATGAAGAGTGGTTTGGTGGGCATGGGCATGGGCAACGGAGCATCCATGGGCGACACAAGTTTACTGGATGCGATTGGGGATGTGTTTTCGAATGCGACTTTGCTGAACCGGATTAAAGGTCACTGGCAAAAACGGCGTGCCAGGCGCTGAAACAGGCTTTTGTGCCTTGATGGATTGATTGTCCAGTAATTTTGATTTTTTTTGTTTTCGATATAGACGAAATAGATACGAATCCTCTCAAGGTGGCACACCAAAGAAACCAAGTAATGATAAATAGTTGAGAAACAATATTGCTAATGAATTACTCTGATACCGATATTGCTTTCGAGGCCAGAAGCAGTTTTTGTGTCGAAAGCGCTAGAGAAATCACTCCAACAAGAAGAAAAGGAGATCCAAGCAATTTACATTTCCTCCAGCAGTCTCGCTCGTACACCGTCTTGAACCACCATGTGGTCGTACCGCGTCATCATAGCCGAAGCACCGACTTCAAAAGATCGGTAGAGAATGCCGGCGCTGCTTCTCCTGCACCTTCGACAGCTTTTCTGAGGACCTCATCTCGCTTCACCTCGACCAAGATTTCGTCTAGGCTCTTCACCAGTATTTCTCGCAGCCCCAAGCTTCCATCCGCGTCAATGGCGTATACTTCCGGCACAGCGCCGAGCAGCGCGAGCGTATTGCCCTCTGAAGCGACCGCCGCGGCAAAGTTGTCTTTGGCAGCCTCGAAAAGGGGCGAGATCAGGTACTTGTCCGCCAGCGCCACCATCTGGGCGTGGAAACAGGCATCGGCACAGATGTTGTCGGCCGCTTTCGAGGCGGCAAGCGGCGCCTCGTAGGTGCCGGTGTACATGAATTCAATCATTTTGCACACGGCCGGAAACGAAGAGTCTTTGATTTCGTATTCGCTTTTGTGGTTCTCCTTGGCCTTGTCAGTACGTGCCCTGGCCGTGGCCGTTGTATACAAGAGGTGCTCACCATAAAGGGCCCTGTCATGGCGGACAAGAACACGGGCGAATGGGAGCCGAGGATAATTCTGTGTACGTAGCCGATATTCCCGTCGCATAATAGCTTGAAATCGACAAACGCCACGTCCATCAAATTTTTTATGCTGTCAGAGAGGTGGCGCTGCTTGCGCAACGAAAAACAGGTCGCTTACTGCCAAAGGCTGTCTGTAAATGCGCGCGAGAGAGGCATTTTTAGAACCTGGAGGGGTTGCTGCGGGAGAATAATCGCGGAGGCGTGAGAAGCTGAGCTTCGTGACGCGCACAAAGAAAATTCTGCGTTTGCAACTCACCGAGAGGGAGGCATCTGCCGGCCCGGCAGCATTTGCCAGCCACTCGCGAAATGGCTGACAAACTGCCGGGACAGGTAGATCTGCAGCATTGAAGAATGCGAGGAAAATTATCATCTTTTAAATACGAAAACTGATATTATGACTTAGGGCGCGTCGGACACCCCTCTTTTGGGGCTACCTGTACTTCACAAAGCAAACAGATACTGGAAATAGATGAAGCCATTCGCTGATGGCTAAAAAGTCAGCAGTGAATCGTGATGTAAGTTTCAAATCGCAAGAAACAAGCGAGTTTCATTTAATAGGAAGAGGTTGAGATATTCCGTCTTTGGCTAAACTATGAGGCATCCAGAGCTGAGCGAGAAATAGCTTCAAGCGGCTCATTTGGAGCCGGACCTCTTACATTGAGTGCACTTCCAACTTTAAACAGCGACCGGAGTATGACTGCCGCAGCCACACTTGCGTCGAACACCAGACCCCTCCGCCCAAACCATTCCCATGAAACGGACCAGAAAATCCGAGGCTTTCGACCCAATCACCTCTATCGCTGCCAGAATATAAGGGGTATGAGCGATTGTCTGCATGCGACTTCTCAAGATGGAGCATAGATCTTTTCGCAGTTCTCCGATACTGTTTCCTTGCAGCCCATACACCGCGGGAACCGCATTGAGGAGGTCCACGATATTGACCATAGCATGCGCGGCGTCACGGAATTTGCCTGCCGCATGCTGTTGCAAGCTAGCAATCAGGTACTTGTCTGTAAACGTGAAGATCTTGGCGTGAAAGAGAAGGGCCGCCGATGCGCCATGTGCCGAGGCATCTTCATCGGTGAGTGCTGTCGGACCTGTATAGTCGCCACTGTAAAGATAGTCGACTGCTGCGCTGACTACATCAGCTGTGAAGTCTTGGATTTCGTAGACTCCTTCTGGGTTTTCCTGCGATGGAGTGTCACAAGTGAACGGTACTGGCCTGCCGTACTTCGTCGTACCTTGAAGGGACCAGTGCAGGCTGTGTTTAGGACCGGAGATTGCATACCGATAGTGAGCTTGTGAACTTTCATGGTAGTGCCTTGGCAGTGTATCTCGTAGTCGCAGTGCTCTTGGCTCTCCCGAGCCCTTGTGTGGTGTTAGAGTGATCACGAAACTGCCGAGACGCGAGGAACAAGTACTTACTTGACAAGCTGCTCCGCAAAATTGGTGGGCAGAGGCATTGAAAATGTCTTGCGTGCTCTTGAAGGTTGCAGGAGAGAATGTTTGGGAATCATTCAAAGTGCCATGCTGCTGCTTTTATGTTGGTTCCCTTTGCACGCCGCGGTGTTTGCCTCTCCCGACATGCAGTTACGCAGGGTCGAAATGCGAAAAGATTCCAGACGTAGCTTTAATGACCTTTTAAATAGAAACCGATACTGCAAATTCTCCTCGGTCGGTGAATGCAAAAGTTCCATTGGAAAGGACTTGACATACTGGGCAGCGTGGTCTGCAGAGTACTGTCGTGGGCTGTGCAGCGAAGCAGTCTACTATTCATGCGATGTATTTCCGGGCGTAGACATCTACAGGGAATCAGTAGAGACGAATCGATACTCTTTAGGAACTCTAGCTCAAGACAAGATCGAAAGCACAGTAACTCGTCAATCTGACACCCCAGACTTGCGGAGACGGCTGTTGCTAGCTGACTTGCGCGCAGCTGGCGGTGCCTCGGCATGTCCGGACCATCCCTCAGAACCAAATCAAGTCTTCTCCATCGCAATTGTCACAATTGCATAAAAATAGTAGGAGATAGATTGAAGGAATTTAGGTTGTAAAACATAGCGCTATGGGCAAGCCATCGATCGACTCAACCCGACAGCATGCTGCGCTGTGTGCTCGCTTTCGCCCCGGCCACCAGCTGAGGCTTACCTCACCAGAGAGACAACTGTTATACTACTTGAGACGGTCCAGCACATCCATATGAAGTTCACCAGTAGTTTGCGATCTCAGGGGCCGGTAGCAAGCAGATGCTCTTCTTTGACCAGTTTGCACCGGAAATACAAGCAGCACAGAAGAGTGGCTCCATCGATAGAGTGAATCAAGTCTTGGAGGAAACTGAGTGTTACAGAGACAGAGGGTGTAATAGACCTTCAGAACCAGGTAAGCTTGCCAAAGATCCCGCACCTTTACTACCAAGATGGCTAAGGCGCGAAAAACAGGCCAAGTGCTTGAACATGCAAGAGAACATAGTCGGCGCCACCACAAGAAAGCAAAGAAGCGGTTGGAAAGCCTTGCGGCAGCCTGCAACGCTAGAGACTGACGAGTCCATTTCTGTTGATGATGTATAAAAGAAAGAGGGGTGGTATTATCCCGTAAGGTAACAGAAAAGCTGGGCATATTCCTTCTAAGTGCCTACCATCATACATACGTAGAGGCATGATGGATTGTCGCAGCTCCACCTGGCGTCGCTCATCAGGCTCCAGGCCGCGACAGACGCAACAGAAAAAGGGCAACTATATCAACGGCCTGGACCTGGAAATAGGCTTCTCTCATGTCCGTTATATCCAGCCCTGCGTAGACCACTTCATCAATGTAGCATTCGCTGAGTGTTCAACACGCTATTTCAAACCCCTCCCTCCATTCCCGACAGAACGCTCGACTTGCACCGACAAGCTTGTTTCCAGAAAGCAACTCGACCAGAAAACAGACGTCAAAATGCCAACCCACGTCTGGCTCATCACCGGCGCATCCAACGGCTTCGGCCTACTCCTCGCGCTCAGGGCCCTCGCCGCACGGCATCGCGTCATCGGCACCGTCCGCAGCAAGACCAAGTCCGTCGACGCCGTGCGCCGAATCACCTCGGCCGGCGGGCATGTCGTGGAGCTTGACATGACGTCTCCGCAAGCGACCATCATCGCCGCAGTCCAAGACGCGGAAAGGATATATGGGCAGATTGACGTGCTGGTCAACAATGCCGGCTACTCCATCCTCGGCGCCATTGAGCAATTCAGGTAAGCACTTTCTCAATTCCGTCCGTCACGAGACTACATTATACTGATGGACTGCGGCAGCGAAGAGGAGGTCAAGCTCCAGTACCAGACCAACGTCTACGGCCCGCTCTTCACCACGCAGGCCGTCCTGCCCGGCATGCGCGCCCGCGGTGGCGGTGGCGGTGGTGGCGGCGGCGGCGGCGGCGGCTGCTTCATCGTCAACATGTCGAGCGGCGCGGGCCAAGACGCCGGCGCGACGCGCGGCCTCTACGGCGCCAGCAAGTTTGCCCTCGAGGGCTTCTCCGAGGCCCTCGCCGCCGAGGTGGCCGAGTTTGGCATCCGCGTGCTCATCGTCGAGCCGGGTCTGTACCGGACCAACTTTTTCCACGCGCTGCAGACGCCGCGCGCACCGCTCCCCGCGGCCTACAGGAAGGAGCAGTCGGCGGTGAGCAGGACCATGGGCCTGTTTGCGGCGCTGACGGGGGCCACCCAGCAGCAGCAGCAGCATGGGGGGGATCCGCAGCGCGCCGTGGACCGCATCTACGAGGTCGTCACGGGCGAGAGGCTCGCGGGGAGGCTGAGGGGTAAACTGCAGCGGCTGCCGCTGGGGATGGACGCGATTGACCGCATCGTGGCTAAGCAGAGGCGGATGCTGGGCGACGTGGCCGAGGCGAGGAAGCTGGAGGAGGAGCAGAGCACCGCGTTTCCAAGCTAGAGTTGTACGACGGGGGGAGACAGAGGGAGGATTTGCGATTACAAGGTAGGGTGTATTGGCGGGGAAAATAAAAGGCCAGGCTGTCGATATTCTGACATGGTGGTTATAATACACAGCACGGACTGTTCGTGCTTTCTTTCTCTAAAACATATTGCTTCTTACCACTCCTGGACCTCGTCGCCCCTGCCGGCCTTCTGCATGCGGACGACCTTGTCAGTATTTAGCAGACACAGCGGGTCAAGGGCCTTTTTAATCTGGCGCATCGTGTCCACGGTCGTCACGCCGAGCTCGTGCTCGAGATAGTCTCGCTTGACCAGACCAACACCATGTTCGCCCTGTTTCTTTTGTTAGCTTTGCTGAAAAGGTCAATTTTGCAACTCTTGTTCCATTATCGCTTACAGTGACTGTGCCCTCCATCTCAACAGCGCGCTTCTCCATGCGGTGCACAATCGTCTCGGCCTTTTTACGCTGAGCATCGTTGTAGACGAGAATAGCTGGAAACATGATTAGCCCGCCTTGCTCAAAATCCCCTCGTCAGAGAAAAAAAACCTACAGTGAAAGTTGCCATCACCAACGTGACCGACAATCGAGCCCCGCAAGCCACTCTTGCGCATGTCCTCCTTGGTCTCGTCAATCAGCTGCGCCAGACGACTCATCGGCACGGCGACGTCGCCCGTCCAGACGCGATCGCCGGGTTTCATGGCGGCCATGGCGCTCCAGAGGGCCTCCTTGCGCGCGCTCCACAGCTCGTCCTGCTCCTGCTGGTCGCGCGCAAACTCAAACGTCTTGGCGCCGGCCTGGCGCGCGAGGGCCTGCACGAGGCCGACCTGCTCCCGGACGCCGCCGGGGGTGCCGGCAAACTTGAAGAAGAGCGTGGGCGCCTCGGTCCACGCGCGCCCCGTCATGCCCGACTCGTTGATGAAGCGCATCTGGTTGTCGTCGAGAATCTCAACGGCGGCAACGGGCACGCCCTGGCCCACCACCTGGGCGACGCAGCGGGCGGCGTGGCCGACTGTAGGGAACGTGCCCACGGCCACGCTCGTCGCCGCAGGCTTGACCGTCACCTTGAGCGTCGCCTCGGTTACGAGGCCCAGGGTGCCCTCGGAGCCGATGAAGAGCTTGGTGAGGTCGTAGCCGGCGGAGCTCTTGCGCGGGCGCTGGCGCGTCTTGATGACGGTGCCGTCAGCCAGCACCACCGTCAGGCTCAGCACCCACTCGCGCATGGTGCCGTAGCGGTAGGCGCTGGTGCCGCTGCACCCCGTGCCGACCATGCCGCCAATCATGGCCCCCGGGCCCGGGTCCGGCGGGAAGAAGAGGCCGTCCTGGCCCAGCTGCTCGTTGAGCCGCTCCCACCCGACGGCCGGCTGCACGACCACGTCGAGATCCTCCTTATGCAGCTGCACAATCTTGTCCATGCGGCTAAAGTCAATCGAGACGCCCTTGCGCGTCGGCGTAAAGTGGCCCTCGAGGCTCGTGCCGCCGCTGTAGCCCACGACGGGGATGCGGCGCAGGTGGCAAATCTTCATAATCTCCGACACCTCCTCGGTGGAGCTGGGGAAGACGACGCAAAAGGGCCGCTCGTCGGGCTGCGGCCGGTGCGAGGACCACTCGGTCGTGGCGTGCTGCTCGAGGTCCGTCTCGAGCGTGCTGACATTGTCCTTGCCGAGGACGCGCACAAAGTCGGCCCAGGCGGCCTGCATGTTCTCGAGCTTGATGTTGTGCTTGGGGATCTTGGACTTGGGCAGCGGCAGCGTCGACGAGGGCTCGGGTTCGCGCGGCCAGTACGTGCCCAACCAGTACGCGATGCCAATGCTAGAGAGGAAGACTTGTGCGTCTGTCAGCGGATAGTCCCAGACGGGAAGCATGTGCCAGATTCGTGCTTACAGAAAGTAATCATCCAGTTTCTTGCGGGATCCGTCGTGTTGCGCCACTGCTCGTACTGTGCGCGCTGCTCGCGCTCCCTGCGCAGACGCGCGCCGATGCTTCCCATGACCTGGCCCTGGAACGAGCGGCCCAGCTTGGCCGAGTTGCCCTGCCGCGGGGGCTTGGGATGCTCCGGCTCAATCTGCATGCTGTACCAGCGCGCGACGACCGCGGGCGACCGGCGCGAGACGCTGCGCAGCTGCATTTGCAGGCGGGCGCTTCGCAGTGCGGCGCCGCCTCGCAGATGCGTCATTGGGGTGCAGGTCCGTATCTGAGATGGAGCGGGAAAGGGATTCGCGTCGGGTGCAATCGACGGGCGGGTGGTCGAGATAGGGAAAGATAGGGGACGGCCCCAGCTCTCTATTTAATAGCGCTCTCGGAGGAAAGTCGACGATTGCCGAGCGATGCAGTGGAAGCGGCCGGTTATGAACTGGAGATTTGCGGATGAAAGGGACTTTTTTTCCTTGGTGTTTGATGCAAAGCTCTAGAGGTGGAGGAGTGTGGAGTCGGCCCGGAGCTACAAAGGCAGGCGGCGAGCGGCCGTGGTGTTCCACTCCCGTCTGCAATTGCCTTTGCCATTCCAGTATAAAAATCGGAAAGCAAGGTTATGTTCTCAATTGAGAGAATTTTACAATTTTATAACATGATTTATCGCCAGAATAGAAGACTAGCATATCGTCATTTGTGGCATTGCCCAAAAAAAAGGACATCCATCTCCCAGTTCATGAACAAGCCCCAGCTTGTCGCGCAAAGGCAATCCCGCCATATCATCTCATGCCTGCAAGGTCACAAAGACTACGCCCCCTTCCACACAAGCTGGACATTGAATGTCGGCGAGGCACCTTGCATGTGCGCCAGATACGCCGCCAGCTCCTGCTCCTGCTCAATCTGCAGCGGCAGCTCCCCGCCTTTCCCGTCCTTAATGACGCCTTCAACGCGGACGCACGCGGCGCCAGGAAATCGAGCCACGGCCGCCTCCCGAAGCTCCTGCACCGAGTGCGAGCACAAGGTCGCGACCCACAGGCTCGTGTTGGTGAGGAAGCTCGACGACGGATGCAGCCGGAGGTAGATGGCGCATGCCGGACTGGGACCCGCGGCGCCACGAGACGCATCGTGCGTGGATGGCTGCTGATACATCTGCGATGAGGCACTGGCTACGGTGGCGGACGATGTCGCGACTGCGGCTGGGTTATAGTATGGTTGCTGATGATGGCCCATGTATGCTGCCGCTGCCGCGGCCGCATGGCTGTCAGACGAAAGGAGAAGCGCTGAGCCCATATCCGATGCGCCCAGCTGCATGGTCGCACTCATGGTGGTCAAGACACCTCGTCCTGCTTGCTGTGACGAATCGCCCGTCAAAGAGGACGCTTGCGATAATGTCAAGGGCATGTGCATGGCATCGCTGCCGGGGCTGCCAAACGTCATCTGCGACACTTCAGACATGTCGTCGAAATTACTTCCTGCCAGGCTCTCTGCCAGTTCCATCTGCTCATGGGTCGTATTTGGTGAACTCTGCGCTGTAGCACTCAGCGCCTGCATTTCCTGCTGCTGATTGCTTCCACTACCGCCTGCCAATGGCTGTCTCGTTCTCCGCTGATCTCGCAATCTCTTCATAACATCGCTCGCGACCGTCTCCAGCGCCCGCAGCTTCACCTTTACTTCTTCGGTTCCGGAAGCATCAACCAATATGGCCCGCACGAGCGGTGACCGCTGGCCCCATCGCTGCTTGAGCTCCTCCCACTGCTGCGGCGTGGCGTCCGACTTACTCACAAAACGCGCCTCGGACAGCACAGCGTGCAGCGCGGCCCGCATATCGTGCGACTCGTCCGGGTTGACGCCGAGCACAGACTTGGCCTCACCGAGCGTCATGCGCGTCTCGAGGGTGCGCAGGCGTTTAGTGACATCGGTGCAGATGACGTCGAGAGCGAGCACTCGCTGATCGAAGCTGTGGGTGCCACCTTCGACCCCGGCAGCCATGGTGTCACTCGTCCAGAGCATGCGCTGCAGCGCCGGCAAACTACCAATAAGGCGTTGTTTTGCTGCGGCCCAGCGGTCAGGACCTGCCTCCGTCTTGCGCAAGAGACTGTCTTCCTGACATATCTGCTGAAAATTGCTCCGTAGTGCACGATAGGTGGCCGTCTCGAGGCTCAGAATGTCACGCGCTTCGTCGATAGTCATTTCGGAAGGAAAGCGGTTGCTGCCGCTGACTGTGGTCGCCTGCATGTCTTGTCCACCCTTCCGTCCGCGACGGCGCGATCGCCTCCCAGGGGGAGTCGCCGCGGGCGCACCGTTTCCACTGTCGCTGTCCTGCATAGTCAAATCGCTGTTTCTATTAGCAGGACCGTCGAATTGGTGGAGAACGTCCAATCCCCCGCCCTCATCGTTGTCGTCGTCAGTGCCGTCGTTGTGGCCATCGTCACCGTCATCTGGAAGGTTCGGACCCGCACCTGCCGTCGCGTTGGGAAGGCGCAGGAGCCATCTATTCTTGGTGCGAACCCGCATGAGTTCGCGTGGCTTTAAATCATAGCCGTCTTCCTCATTGAGGATGCGGAGCATTTCCCGCTGTGCCAGGTTCTTCTCCCAGAGTTCCTTGATCCGGGCGACCAGGCGGTCATTCTTGTGCGCCGGCCGCTGCTTGGCTGGAAAGTTCCAGCGACGAAACTGTGTCTGAAAGGCTCGCTTGCTACAGAAGAAGGGAGCTTCTTCGGAGTGAAAGGGAGGGCAAAGCATTCAAGTCGAGTACAAGGTGAATGGCTTTTGCGCTGACTAGTCCCTCTCGCCCCAAATATCGCCCCGATTGCGTAAGTCAAGGAATGACAAAGAGACAGTATAGATTTGCAAGTGTATGCCAGGGTGAATAGTAATGGGTGAAAACGCTACGGGCAAGGGAGAGGAGATGGTCCGTAAGGCACAGTACAACCAGAGCCTCGCTTATCCAATCTTGGCAGGCATACAAATGACCAGACCATCCAGAAGTACCGGAAAAATGTTTGTCATGGTGGCTATTCCCTTCTCCCCTCTTTGGGCTGGCTGCGTGATTCTCGGCGTGTGTGAGTCACTCACCTAGGGCAAAAGTCGTGGGCGGACTTTAGGTGGTCCATAATGTCCTCGAGGGGGCGACCCTCTCGGATGTATAGCTGATAACATGCTTCTTGATGTGCGTCCCAGTCATAGACCATGATCCAGGGCAAGATGCATTGCCAACGTTTTCTTTGCTGGAGAAGATATCTCGCGAACCCGTCCGTGCTTGTGATGGCACGTTTATTGGAGCCTTGCTCAGCTGGTGGAGATGTCCAAACGGCCCCGGACAGCTGGGGATGTTTGCTCCGTACGGTGCTAGTATCAGTGCACACCGTGTATGGACACTGTCCACTTATACCCGGATGATGTGAAGGTGCCTGGCGGCGAGAATGTGCGATAAAGGTGGCAGATTTGTACGTCTTTTGGAAAATGCCGTCGATGAACTTGATTGAGCAACAAGATTGTGCCCAATCCTTACCTGATGCGTGCTATTGACATATGCTGGTCGCCCAATGGCTGCACCGCATTGCCCGTGCCGAACCTCGGCATAGGCTAGCAGCCGGGCCAGGGGGAGAGCTCCGCCTGCCAACCTCACCTCTCAACCATATATATCCATCTTGTAAAACCTTTTGCCTCCATCGACTATACACCATCATTGATATCTGCGGCCAGAGTTGACCAAATCACACATCCGCAACCATGACGACCTCGATCCCCGACAGCTACAACACCCTGTCCCTGCCAGACATTTCCCTCTCGCACCACCCAGAGTCCTCACCCACCGCGACACCCGTCATCATCATCCGCCTCAACCGGCCCGCGTCGCGCCACGCCTACACCGACACCATGGGCGCGTCCCTGGTCACGGCGTACGGGCTCCTCTCCGAGGACCCGCGGGTGCGCGCCATTGTGCTCACCTCGGCCGACGCCAGCAACAAGTTCTTCTGCGCCGGCATGGACTTCAACGTCACGGCGCCGCGCGTCGAGGACCCCCTGCGGTACCGCGACTCGGGCGGCACCGTGTCCATTGCCATGCACCGCTGCCAGAAGCCCATCGTCGCGGCCGTCAACGGCGCCGCCGTCGGCATCGGCATGACCATGACGCTGCCCGCAACCGTCCGCGTCGCCAGCAGCCGCGCCAAGTGCGGCTTCGTCTTTGCCCAGCGCGGCTTCTGCATGGAGGCCTGCAGCAGCTTCTTCCTGCCGCGCCTCATCGGCACCTCCAAGGCCATGCACCTCGTCAGCACCGGCGCAGTTTACCCGGCCACCCACCGCCTCTTTGACGACCTCTTCAGCGAGGTCGTCGAGCCCGACGCCGTGCTGCCCACCGCCATCCGCATCGCCGAGGGCATGGCCCAGAACTGCAGCATCGTCTCCACCCAGGTCATGAAGGAGATGATGTACCGCGGGCCCCAGAGCCCCGAGGAGGCGCACCTGCTCGAGAGCAAAATCTTTTACAGTCTCACGTGCCCCGACACCGACTCGGCCGAGGGCGTGCAGAGCTTCCTGCAAAAGAGACCGCCCAAGTTTACAGGCACGATTGAGAACCAGCGGCCGTTTGGATATCCTTGGTGGTCGATGCTTGACGTTCGGCCCAAGATTTAAAGCCTGTTGTATTGAGTCCCACAATGACAATGCCACGCCACAAGAAATACAGTCATTCACGAGCATGTACTCCATGTATAGTTGTGGGAATCTTCATCTTGTGTTTGCATCTATTTCTTACTCATTTGAGATCCAGAAAGCCCATAATGTCAAACCCCATGTCCTAGCGTGTGTATGTTATAATTGTCCATCCAACGCCTGAAAAGTGAAAGAGAAAAGGATATCAAACAGGTGTTCGCAAAGAGCCAATCAGGGGCAACAACATGTCAAATGCTAGAAATATCCTTCACCAACGCCATGCATCCATCAAAGAAAAGAAAAAGGACCAGTAACAAAAAGCAGAGGCCGTTTCAAAAAGCAGGAAAATCGCAGCGCTAACGTAGACTAGAATGCATAAAGACAAATGTCATATAGAGGGTTAGAAACGTCATCTTGCTTCCCTTTTGAAAGGACCATTGACGGGGCCAGCGCGTGCCGATCAATGTTTTGTTGTGGCACCCAAGTTGCAATTCGAACAAGGTGAGAGACCATGCGAGACAGGCGGGCGAGGTGTGGTCTGTAGATTTGCGTCATGGTCCCGAATGGAGAATGGATGTCTCGGAATGGGCGTCTCCTAGTGCTTGCCCAGTCTAAGCAGCCGAGTTCTAAGCCAGAGCATAAAGGCAGTGAAGACGCCGTTGGTCTTGTGCTTGGCCGACTTGCGACGCTGGGGTTGGAACTGGACCTCGTCGGCTCTGGCAAAGTCGTCGGCGGCCGTGTTGGCGGAATTGGGCTTCTCGTGCGAGTGCTCGTCAGCGGCGGGCGTGGCAGCATAGCGGCTGGTGTTGGCGGTCGGCTTGGCAGTCGCAGCAGGGCCGCTGGCGCTCTTGCGGATCTTGGCGCCGACACGAGTCTGGTGGGCGCGCTCACGACGACGTAGCTGCTGACGGGCATGCTTTTCTTCCTTGGCCTTTTCCTTTTCCTGAAACTTGCGACGGGCCTCGCGGACCTGCTCCTGGTGAGTTCGGGTGTCGACCTCACTGCGGGATCGCAGGCGGAAGCCGCTAATGTCAAGAGAGTTGCGCAGAGGCGACAAGGGTGAGGGCGAGGGCGATGCAGGCGTTCCCGACATCGACATGGAGGTGGATATGGGTGCCATTTGCAGAGGACCAGTGGAAGACAAGGCAGATTCCTGGGCCGTGGGATCGGGCATGTACATGGCTGTTGTGACAGAGTTGGAACGGCTAGTGGGAATATGGCCGGGCGTGTGGGTGGCTTCTGATAGGGTCAGCGAGGGGTGCACTTCGTCCAGCGAAGGTCCACGGAAGCGAGAGTTGGCGACGTAGGGCGGAGGAGCAGTAAAGGTGGCCGACTTGGTCAGTGAGGCGGCGCGGGGAGGTAGGTTGGTGGTGGTGGGTGAGATGATGTTGTCGGCCTCTGTGATGGTGGCATACTCGCGGGTGACTGGGGCGGAGATGTCGATGGAAGCAATCGAGTTGGCGTAGGACAGAGAGGGCGTGGCAGTTCTGGGCGTCTGTTGGAAAGGATGGACAAACGTTCCGTTGCGAGCGCTGACGTTTGTGGCAATGGACGACGTGTGCGAGGAGGTGCCACTGGTCGATCGCATGTGGGAATACTTGTTCTTGGAGCGCCAAGTACTGGTGTGGTATTCGACCGACGCCGAGGTCGAGAAGCTCACATCACGCGGCCTCCAGCCGTCGGCGTGTGCGCCGGCAGCCGAGACGTCGTAGGCGCCAGGCGTGAGAGCTGGTGTGGCATCACTGTACACGCCGTCATATTCGGCAGAGGGGTAGCCGAGGGGGGACGGCTGATCGTCCCAGGCAGGATCAAGATCGAAGGAGCCTCTATCGGAGGCGGAGTGGGAGTTGAGCTTTTTGAGAATGGGCTTGACGATGGTGCGGCCGCGAGTCTTGGACGAGTGCGCCGAGTCGTGGGAGAGGCCCGAGGCGGCTCTCCGTTGGTGAAGCGAGACCATGGCGCGGAGACGATCTGCGTGGGGAGGCGGGTGAAGTTGCCGCTACCAGGGCGTGCGTGGTGGGAGTGCTGTTGGCCGTGACCGGCACGCTAGGCCAGCAGCAGCAAACAGAGAGAGGGTGGTTGGCGGTAGTGTCTGCGTGAGAGCAAGTCTAGAGCGATTCCATGGCAAGGCTCCGGGGTTGATAAAATGCCAATAGAAAAAAGAAACACTCGAGCCGACGGCACAGCAGAGAGTATCTAAAAGCGAAAAGGGTAAAACAATGAGGCGAGCCAAGTGAACCAGGGCGAGACGGTGGGAGGCAGCCGTTTTGTTGTTGTCGCAGCCGGGTGATGCGGTGTGGTTGCAGGCGGGTGGGT
The DNA here is from genome assembly GCA_030783385.1 of Akanthomyces dipterigenus. Taxonomy (NCBI): domain Eukaryota; kingdom Fungi; phylum Ascomycota; class Sordariomycetes; order Hypocreales; family Cordycipitaceae; genus Akanthomyces; species Akanthomyces dipterigenus. The sequence goes on along the minus strand of JARJRE010000068.1, from coordinate 15,893 downwards.
AGGGAGCTGAAGCTGGCAGGTCGCTGCAGAAACGGTGTGCGATGCAAGACGCAGTGCAAGGCAAACCGTGTTGCGTTACTGGATCAAAGGCGGAGAGTGTACAAGACGTTGGAGAAGCATAAGTCAATAGGAGAAAGAGGGAAATCGAGGAGGAGGGGGGAAAAGGAAGAGAGGATGATGAAATAATAAAAAGTTCAGGAAGCGTGGGCGGAAGGCTGAGAGAGAGAGAGACACACACACACACAAATCTAGGTAGGATTCAGAAGAAAAGGCCAAGATTACACCAAGAGGGGCAGCAGCGCCTGGGGCCTCACTAGGAGGAGAGAGGCCTGCGCTATGGGTTGTCCGGGCTTGTTGGCCTGGGGGAGACCACTTTAGCGCGGTAGGGGTTGCCGTTTTGGCGGCGGCCCACGGGGGAGGGGGCGGCGCTGCAATGCCCTAAAACAGGACGGAAAGTCCCCTAAACTGCCCCCCTCTCGCCTCTCCTCGCCGTGGAAAAGGCCTAAAATGCCGCTTTCCAGGGTGGCATTCTGGTAATTTGCCCAGGCCAGCGGGCGACCCGGATTACGGGCAGTCCCTGCTCCAAACGCAATGTCGGATGGTCCGGAGGGCAAATGCTGCTGTTCCACTCGAGACAGGTGCCTGGGATATGCCGGACAAACTTGACGGGAGTGGTGGTGGTAGAAACAACTCGGCCCTCAGGTGTCAAGATGCAGCTGGGTGGGAGCCACGATGCATACGAATCTCTGATGCAACACGTAAGAACAAGTGCGAATAGATGCGGGCGAAGCCGCTCTGGCCATCTACCATCTACATGGACTCTACGGACACTGTCTACTAACGTACCGTGGCCTACTCAAATAAGCTAGTGGTGGGTGCTAGTGGTGGCATTGTCCGCGGTGGCGTAGTCGTGCACCTCGTGGTGGGTTCCAGGCAAGGCGGCAGTGCCTGCAGTCAATTTCAGCTTGGCCCTGCTCCAGAATACCTAGGTAGGCGTGGGCAATTTGTGTTGATACAAGAAACGGTAAATATAGCACTGCTCATGTGCCATTCAGTGAGAATTATCTCTAATAATATGGTATCCGTAGTTTATTACCCATTCTCCAGTTTCCATTTCCCTTGCCACTCTTCCCGGGCCCTCCCCGCCACTAACCATCCACTAACCATTCCACTATTCATCTCGCAGTGACGCAACCAGCATCCGAATTCATCACCCTGTCTGACAAGGCCGCTACTTGATAACTTCACCAGCACCTGGGCCCGTCGATTTTGCTTCGTTCTACGGATACCAGAAAACTCTCCATCTCCGCCCTGGTTTGCGTGTCTGTGCCTCGTCCAATCCCGTCCAATCCCGGTCCTCTTTCTCGTGCTGACCAAAAACAACTGCTCGCCCTCTCAGCCTCATCGCGCACAGTCAGTCATGCTCGTACACGCGACACGCTAACGATCCCATACTCGTCGCGCTCCTCTGTACCAGTTTTAATAGTTGGCTTTGTTATCGTGGCCTCAGCCTGTCCCCTCTGCAATGCATGAACAAAAACTCTCCGCCTGGTGGCACAATGATGCGCCAGCCTGCTGGTAGCGCAAGCCACGCGGCGTTTGCCCTGTCTCCCCCGCCTCTCTGTGTGACTGCCTACAGCACAATAACTGCATCATGACTTTCGGACAACGCAAACAGCCAAGAGGAAAGAAAAAAAGCCCCATCCACATGCGCACGGAAGCTCTGGCTGTAATTGTCTCGCCTCTGCCAAAATCACTCATTCTTCGCGTCTGCCCGAGCCGGTGGAGATGGACACCGTCATGAGCGAAATACATGCACTTTCCCACCTCGCTCATCGTGATGCTGCGCTATTTTCAATGTTTGAATCGAGTAGCTTCAACTAGCTCGCGACGCCCGGCGCCACGACACAATCATGTGTGCGAGCAATTCTTTCTCGTCTTATTGGAGCATACTTTTCCTTCCTCAGACTGTCCTCTCGCCAACACTGCCAAGCTGAAACTCGACAGCCTCGACCCAACTAGCCATGTCTGCTAACTATCCGGACCATTTTTCCCCTTCTGTTTGCAGTATCCCGCTTTTTGCCCGAACCCAGCCGCAAAGCCATCTCCAAATCCCAAACGCCTCCATGCATCGCCATCGTCCACACATGTTTGGCGACTACAGCATGCAGCAGCATGCAAATGCACCCCGACTCGTTGCGTGATCAGATGCGCATCAATGGACACCACATCTTGCCGCAAGTGCATGCAGGCTCAGCTCTCAACTTTCATCGCCTCAAACCCCCTGTAGTTTGGCCTTAAGATCCGCTCGGGACGCCCGGTCCAGCACAAAGCAGTTGCATGCAGCCTCGCAGTGAACATCCGCGGACAGCTTATGCCCCTCTTGCTTGCGCAAACCCCATCTACAAATGACTACTGACTGGTAACTAGATTTGGCCATTCTTGCCCCAAACTATCCCACTTGTCGATGCTTGTCAGAAACGCTGCTCTTGAGATGCAGTCAAGTCGCTCAGTCTCCAACGCCAAAGCCTACGTACGACATGTCCAAGTCATCGGCCTGCTTGGTCAAAGACAAGTAAACAGCTCATTCAATCATCGAAACCGACACTTCGCTTGCTGGTACCACCATGACCGCCAGCCAAGGTTCATTCCACCCGGCGTCTCCATGTTCGTCCTTGGCAGTCCTGCACAGCTCCATTTCGCCACGCCCACCAATGCCCTCAATCTCTCCCTCTCACAGTCTCGTCAAAACCTTGTCGTCGCCCGTCTCAGGCAGACCACACGTGCCAGTGCACTTGGTGGCTCATCTCGACTTGCGCGAAGTATTCTGGCCATCGCGACAAAGGTACCAAACTAGCTTCACTTCTCGCCGAATCAAGCCAAGAATAGAAGCCGCCAGCTGCACCAAACTTTGGGAAAGGGAGCTTAGCTCCGGGTCCGCCATGGGTCCGCAACCGCCGCGTGGTATTTAGTACAGCTGTACGGAGTAGCAAGCGAGGTAACCTCGTTGCCCTCTCTGTCCTGTGCTAGCGTCACAGTGGTTCGGCCGCTTTCCGCCGGTGCATGCGACAGCCCAGACTGCATACACGATACTTCAACTTGCAATGCATGAAGAAACATAATCCCTCAGCCATGTAGTAGTGATTCAGTATATTTAGGGACGTCCTGCAGTCGTCAATCCCCGTACCTTTGGCTGCTCACCTGCAAGGCACTTCATCTTCTTTTCCCCTGCCCATTGAGGCTGGTCGCAAACCTAAACCTAAAATTCGGGAGCCAACTTGGCCATGATGAGTTCCACTGACGTAACTGATGGGGCACATGATACATTTCCATCTGCTCGCGGCAATAACTACGGGTGGGAAAGACTTCACGTCACCTCCGTTCGCGGTGACCACTCGTGGAAAAAGTTGAAATCTAAGAATGATGTTCTCGTCGAATGACATGACAGCGTCCTCAAAGATCTCAAGCACTGCGCCAGCGGTGCTTTGATCCCGTGCCTGGGGTGATTGACAACCGAAGACACCCTTGGGTTGTTCGCCATAATAAAAAAAAGAAATCAGAAGAGGTAATAAAGTTTGAGAAGCAAGAGGAATACAAAGAACAACCGGGGAAAAATAAGAAAACAAAGAACGTTTCTAAAAAAAAAAAAAAAAAAAAAAAAGAGGAAAAAAAGAGTAAAAATGCTCATAGAATTCAATCAATAACAAAAGACGCCAGTCTCTGGCTCTACTTGCCTAGGTAGTGTCTTTTCTTGTCACCCTGATGCACACTTGTCAGCCTTTGACGCGCAGTGGCAAACTGGTACACGGTGATGCCACGACATCGACGTCATGGAGTCGCAACGATTATGTGCAGAGTGCCTATCCCACAATACTGCTTAGCAGAGACTCGACATAGCCAGCGGACCCCCTTAGTCGCGGATGTATACTGTACAGCATTGAAACCTGAAGAGTCGTATCTTGGCAGCCCATGTGCACCCAGCCAACTGCAAGTAAGATGGTGGCCATTTGAAGGCCTTGCGGTCCGTTGGCTCTGCTGAGCTTCTCATCCACGTTTTGCCACCAACTTGGGCATCTCTTGGCCAGACTCGACAATATACATCATGCTTATCGTTGATTCTCCGGCAACGGGTCTACTTTCGTGGAGACTCGTCCACGGCCACCATTGCTGGAGATGGTGAGCAGCCGCTCGGATGAGAAAATGCTGCTCTACATCACAGCCGTTCTACAAGACGAAAAGAAGAGTCGACATGTTACGTTTTTCGTATCGTTCATGTTCTCTCACGCCCCCGCTTTTACTGTCCTCTTTGATTCCCTACTCCCCCTTCCTGGCTAGTTGAATCATTATCCAAGATTGCGGGCATATACTTGCCACGCGGTGTAGTTCGCGTATGTCAGAAGAACGGCTATTGAGTAGCGTATCAATCTAAATCTATACTTTAATCTCAATACTTTAAAGAATAACGCTGCCATATTCTCATCTCGGTGATGCTGTCATGTGGCGGGACTGGGAAAGCACCACCCGCAAAGCAAGCCCTTGGGAGAACGGGCACGACATGCTTCTCGTCCGAGTATTTCTGTCGCTTCCAGGCTACTTCCGCACATGTATTCAAACTTGAAAGGGCTATATTGGTGCCACTGACAATACAATCCGGCCGTGACGTGCCCGAGAGCCAATAGACGCCCATTGTCCAGCGCCCGTTGTCGTCGGTGCGTTTGGGATACCGATACCATTTCGGATCGCATACTCGGCCATCGCTTTTGGGATGTACTACGCGTGATGCCGTTGGCCTATTGATCCTCAATCAAAAACAGTTGGCTTCATTCCCTGGTTGGGAGAAGACATGCTCGTCTGTACGGTTGGTCCTGCACCTGCTGTCACGCCGGGGCCGTGTGTCACCATTGCGCCATCTTGCATCCATGCTTTCGTAATGGCAATCCAGGCAGTACCGCACGCGACGTAGTCGGCTTTAGATTCCGGGAGATTGGTGCCTGCTGAGCCTCGGCCATCATCCGTCAGCAAGTAGGACATAGAGCGCTGCGTACAACACGGGCCATCTTGCGAGACTGGGTTCTTACGACATGTTTGGGACGCATTTAAATCAAATTGGGTAACATCAATGTGTTTCTATTCCAGCTTAAGCCAAAGCGATTTCGAAACATGCTTGAGTTGTGCTGTCCCAACTTTGCCAGGGCTTTTGCCGCTGGGCTTTCTGGTTATAGCATGCCAGATCTGGGTGATGTGGTACTGCCTGTTTGTCCATTACCCTATTCCGTTGACATGGACCACCAAAGACCCTACAGTAGTTTCTGCTCCGTTGTTCTCAACACGGATAATCATTTCTACGTGCATGATCAATGAGAAACGGTCGTCCACGTCGCCAGCCACCCAGTTGGTGAACACGTACAGCTCGCCGGGCTGGGGATGCGACACGCAGCACTGTATGACTAGTCGCCAAATTACATGTTGTGAGCCGAGTCGCCTCGTTGTATAGGAGGACTGGTGGGATCCTTGATTCACGGGAAGAGAAAAGACACGACATCATCGATTGAAGCCTGAGATGCCATGCCTCGGACTGTTGAGCCCTTGCTACATTCAACCGAGCATGAGAAGTTAGCCGCGACGGTGAAATCTATTTGAATATGAGGCATCTTCGTTGAGTTTGAAAAAGTTGACCTCTATCTATTGCTAGTATAGCAGGTTCCTGTGCGCTCGCCGATGCTGGGCTGCCATGTGTGCCTCTCAGCATCTCATCGACAAACCACTCAGACTAGACTCAGAAGCCTTGAGCTTTGACTCCCAGTTTGCAGTATTACAAACTCAATATTGGTCTGGGAGTCTACACTGCAATTATTCTCTGTCAGGCCAAAGAAAGAGTATGCAGAGTGTCGCTTTCTTTGACCGCGTCTCAGCGGACTTCAACTCCTCTGAGCCTTCCCTTGGTTTTCATGTCTGGTTGTGAAAAGCTTGTTGATGCAAAGTCTCGGGTGCCCACACTCTCCGGAACCTTTTCTCGCGCCGTCGAGGCCGAGCTGGGAGCCTTGTTTGTCCTACCACTCCAGTGGTCAATGGACTACGATCGACGCTTGCCGCCGATGTCTGTCGGGTTGCACCCGCAGGGGATCATTGGCTTGCATGCGCCAATTACCGGGTTTTAGATGTATCAGAGGCTAAGGAGAAGACGAATTCGCCCGCCACCGTCGCCACAGATAAGAAATAGATGCTGTCTTCTCATCTCTCCGTCGCTACGATGCATGTCTCACTACGGACCGGGGTTGTTTGGAGACTCCGATGTGCACGATTGAAAGCATTTTAATCCACGGTCTAGGCCTAGACCGTGGAGGAAGGGACCCTGGCCTTTTACCTTTGGCTGCTTGGCAGTCAGTATCGCGTCGTGCAAGGCGCTCGTGCCAACACATCCCTAGCACAAGGAATGCAGGCCGCTGGCTGCTCAACTCCCAAGATGCGGCCAACTGCCACTAATATTCGCCTTCTATATGTCCAAATGCCAATAATTGATTACATGGCGCAATCTCGTCGAAACTCAACCGTCTCCGGCGTGGCTACTTTTGCAGTAGCATGTGCAAACGGTAACCCGGTCATAGCAGAACCATAAAATGGAGAGCGTAGCATGATCGTCCATATATTCTGCAGGCTTCATCCTCGTTGCCAGACATCCTCTCCAATATGAGTACTGTTATGCATAATGATTACAGCCGGCTCACGGTTGTTGGATCCCGGCCGCCCTGCAAGAAAGGAAGGCGATGGATGAAAGATTATGTAGCATTGAAACATGGGTAGCGGATTCGACAGCCGACGCTATCGGGGGTTGCAAAGTCCAACGAGGTCGCACGTCTCTCCGAAGCATGCATGTGTTTCCATTGACCATGCATCACCTCATGAACCCCGCCGCTGCGTTCCCGTTGCTTTGACAGATGAGGGCGACGCCCCGGGGTCCTATCTAGCCAGGTATACCCACAGGAAAAATTGTCAAGGGTGTCGCAGAGTCAGCCCACATCAGCAAACGGCCCTCACTCGGGCGATTTGTTGCAAGCTCATTGAATGGTGACCGGCTCCATATTGGCGCCAATCCCTCTCTGTCAGAGTGTCGAATCGGGAGGGATCTTGACCCACTGTCCGTGCTGGCGAAACTCATGCAACCTCCAATGTGGCATCTTGTCGTGAAGAAGCTGGGATTAAGCTGCGATGCAGGAGCTCTTGACCACCTGCCACTGCATTCCTATCCCTCAGTACTCGGCCATGACCGATTGAGCTAGGGAGTGGCAATTGCCGGCAGATTTCCTGCAATGGTCGGACAACCAAAACACTTTGTTAGCAAAGAAAAGCCTCCATCTGCAGCACTAGTGTTGTTAATGCCAGCCACGGCTTCCGACTGCACTGGCCACCACACAGCAGCAAGCACCCTGATCATTTCTCGAATGAGCCGGCAGATATGAAGCACGGCATGGAACTCGGGCCAAGTTTGCGACATGCGTAATCTTCGTAAAAATGATTTGCCAAACATGCCCGTCAACAGTGCATGCCCTGCTGGTACCAGGTGCCTATCACAACCCAGTCCAAGTATAAGTCATATTCAACAGAGCCTCGTTTGCTCGGAACATGTGACACCACAAGAAGTTGAATTCAAACACATGTGATATCTAGATAGAATGATCAGCCCATTCGAAACCGACGCAAAATGCATCTTGCAGTCGTTTCCGAGCAAATCAATGGCCTGCATCTCAAGGTGGGAAACTTGACACGGTAAGAAAGCGTAGGACCAGGCGAGCGCGTTATTCTTGTGGATCATCTTACTCACCACAACATTGAAATGGACCTTTTTTGTGCAAACCATCGCAATGCTGAGCAGGTCGATATGCAGAGAGCCACATCGCGGCTATCATCAGTATCCCCGCTGAGTAAGTCGTGTCCAAAGTAGCATCGCGATCCATCTCGTCTGGACGCCTTCTGGTTAGCCAAACCTGGAAAGTGAGACGTTCGTGTTGGGGCTCTTCAAAAGGTCGACGTGCGCGGCGCAGAGACTAGACCAAGCAAAGCAAGAGGATCAAAGGCCAGCAGAGGTCAATCACGGCCATTTTACCAACTTGATCGAGGTGCATCAAGTAGCGCAGGTCACCGTCAACCCCTGCAAGCAGGAGCAATCTCTCCACTTGCGACAGGTTTTCGGTCGCTCAAGGCTGTGGGACAATTTGAAGACCTCATGCAAGGCTAGCGCCAACAACGTCGCCAAGTATGTGACTGAGGTGAGCTGTGCGTACGTACTGTCAACCGAGGCGTTGGTCTGGCAGCGGTGCTTTTTGCTGTGACTAGTGTGCATCTGTATCGCAGCCACCTTGGCTGACCTTGGTTCGAAATCAGGACTAGGGTCTCACACCTTGAGAGGGGCAAAGCCTGCAGGCATGATGGATTTCGTCGGAGAACTCAACGATCCATTCCCCAGATGCCCCAACATGGAAGCTGGCAACAGCCGATGTGGGAAAAACAGCGAGCGCTCATCAGTCAATCCAAACTCCACTGCGGAACCAGACCATCTGGTCGAACGGGCGAATCATGCTAGCGTCGCTACGGCCCGTCTGGCCACCAGTGTGCTCCGTACCTTGCTTGAGTTGCGCCCTTTACAAATGGCCAATGCCTGTGAACCCCACCGATGACAGAAGGGACGAGAGGGATATGATTTGAGTGGCACCAACTGTATAAAATGCTTGTGCTGGAATGCATTAACCAACCATCTGTGACATGGTGCTGAAATGGTATTCGGAATTGTGAAATGGGTACAGGTTTGTTGTGTGTGACTGTTCGATGAGTTTGCAACAGCCCAAGTGCCTCTCTCTTTATACGTATTGCGGCTCTGTATCGTCGGCGAAGAACCACGCTGGAAGAGAGCTCCTTCCGATTCGGCTGATCAACATCTGGTTGGCGAAGCAGTCATGCACCGGGACCCGGGTAAGAAACCGTTGCATTACATGTGCAGCCAAGTGGCGCTGGTGCAGGATAGTGCAGAGCTGCAAACTTTGACTGTTACATATGTACAGTTTACAAGCAGATTTTCCTGCCAATCGGGCTTCCAAGGGGCGAGAAAAGTGAACACGGCGTAGGTTCTGAGCTTGTCGATGATCCACAGCGGTTTCGTGTGAGCCAAAGTTGTTGATATTCTCATCGCAATGGGGCCACTTATCATTTGATGAGGAGGGTTGCTGCAGGCTGCAGTGTTCCAGGTGCTGCGCCATCTAGCGTGATGTGGCTTGTGGAAAGACTCGCCGAAGACGGCTGCATAAGAATCAGCTGCAGAAGAATCTAGCAATTCGACAGCCGCATAAATTGTTCCAGCTGCAGAAAGCTGCAGAGTGACAGTAAACTCCAGCCTCTAGGGCCAGAGAAAATTGGAGTGGTAGCAGTGTATGACGAAGTTTGCGCAGACTGAAGCGAAGTTGTTGCACAGTAACCAAGGACATGTGGGCAAAGAGGGGCGAGTAAACTCGAGGACAGTCAGAGGCTGGACCCTGCCATCATGCGTCCTTGTTGCTGACGGCGACCGGCAGCAGCGTGCTAGTCAGACGCCGATCTCCGAGAGGCCAAGTTGTCCCGCATCGTGTGATGCGTCTTGCCAGACTACAATGAGCCGTGATAGGACGGCGAAGCCAAGCGAGCAATTCAAGTAGGCGCCGAACTTGTGAGCTGGGCGCTTGGGCAGAGCCGTTCGCGATCGTGGCAAGGCGGCCGGCATCGAGAGGGCTGGGAGCATTGGAGCCGACCAGGATAGCCAGAAGGGGAGCTACCAGGACCGTTCGTCAACACTGAGCGACCAGCAAGAGCAGATGCTTGTCTGGTCCCCCACGCCGACTAGCAGACCTGGTCCATCGAAATTGCAAGGGTGTCGGGACGCTAAGAGTCGTTGAAGTCGTGCGAGTGGCTAACGTACTCGAGTGTGGGAAGTCGAGTCTTGACAAGTCCGGAGTACCCTGAAAGTACATGTGGAGGGACGCGTCAAGGTGACTGCGGGCGCAGAGGGCAGGCAGGCAAGACAAGAGGAACCAGACACGATGGCATGGTAACTAGTTGGCTCGGTGGATATGGCGATGAACGAGGCGAGACCTGGTTTGGCATGGGCGAAGGAGCAATAAGAGGCGTCGAGGTAACGAGGCGTAGAGATTAAAGATGAAAAGAGGTGAGGGGGGGAGTGCAGTGGGAATTGCAGTGGAGCAGCAGTGCGTGATGGCGTGGGCTGACGAATAATTACTTGGAGAGTACGGACAAGTACGGATACAGACTACAGTGGCATGGAGGTGGTATGGTTACCACGGCCGTTGAGTGGCAGGCAGCGAGCAAGAAACAGCAGCCACAGGCCGATAAAGAGGCTTTAGAGGCTTCAGAGGCCCGCCCCGAGTATCTTAGCTCGCCGGGAACTCCACTCATCAGTGGCTGGCACTGGCTTGAGCCCACCGCAAGCGCCTGCAGCTGGCACCTGCAGGAGATGGACCCTCGTTGGCCGAGCCCCAGGTGGTGCGGGTAAATAGCGCTGTTCTGGTGGATTGTGTGCTGGACGCCCACTGGACGCCCACTGGATGCCCACTGTTATGCCTGCTGTGGCATACAATGGGGAAGAGGGAGGAGCAGCCAGTCCGGTACATGTAAAAAATGCCAAGTATTGATTGAGTTAACATATACGAATGCGTACCAATATCAAGCAAGTTGGCTGAATACTCGTCAGTAGCAGCGCAATCTCTATTGGTAGGCCGCTTCAGACACCAGCAAGTGCCGACAGGTACCTCTCCGTACCTCTATAAATGGCTCCTCTTAGCGCTGGCTAGGTGGCAGGCTAGTGGCCACACGTTGACGTTAGTTGGCAGGTGGCAGTGGCAGTGGCAGGTGCTGCTCACCAACTAATCTGCACCAGTAAAATAAAAGAACTGCTACCTAGTAGGCCCATCGTGGAAGCCAAAACACCACCAGCAGCTCAATGCTAGGTAGGTAGGTAGGCAATTTGGCTGCCCCAGATCCATCTCCCCTCTGCGATGCATCCACTGCTCCTCCAGACGTGACATTTCACACATGCACTTGTTTTCTTGGACCCTCCTCTTCTCCATGTTCATGCATGTCATGGGCCGCTCGGCTTGCCCTCGCAGCCGTCCCTGCTAAGCTTGGCTTGGTCTGGCCACGCCCTGCTGAACCGACCTCAACCACAAGGTGCTGGCCAACTATATATCCCTTTGCCCTCCAGACAAGATGCCCGTCCTGTCACGTTCCGTGACCCATTTTCCCGTTCCTCCTCTCAGCTCGTCTTCTCTCTCAACAGGTTTCAAGTCGAATGGTTTGATTCGCGTCATGGTTCTGCTCCATTGTGCTGTACTCTAGTCCCTGCCTCCTCTTGTTGTCTTGCCCGTCCCCTCGCGGCCGCTTCACCCTCTCTCCGTCGCTCTCTTATCCCCAACGGCGCAGCTACCACGCTCGTTTGCATCTGCCGTCTTGGTCATCGAAAGGAACTTTTCCTAATTTGAAGAACCTTGAGAGCCTTTTCAAGCTTCAATACCTGGCTTTGGGTTAGTTTCGTCGCTTAATTTGCTACTACTCCTCACATCGGTCTGCCGTTTGCTCTCCGAAAACGCTGCCAGCTTCGCTTAGCTCTGCACCAACAAACGCCCTTGCAAAATTTTCTCTCGGCTCTGGATATTTATTTCCAGAACTCCCGAGAATATCATCTTGCTCTCTGCAGAGCCATTGAACTCGTTCTTCCCTCTTTGCTGTCACAAGCAGCGCATGTTGCTCCTTCTATCGCGCTGTATTGCTAGCTTCGCTGCTCCCGCTGAGCCTCCGCGCCACCATGGAGCCAATCAACATTGACCACTTGATCAGACCATTTTTTGCATTTCCAGCACGGTCCTGGTTCTCTACTAGCTTCTGGCACTCTGCCACCTTTTGGTGTGTTGTTTTCTGGGTTCTCTGGTAAGTTGGATCTCCTCCCTGCTACCTATGCTGCACTGGCTTACACCGCAGCAGGGTCCATCGCTATCTTCGCCTCTTTGTTCACTGTGTCAGCCACTGGGTTTACAAATCAAAGCCCATTGTAGCCAAGCCGACCTTGACCAATCAAGATGTCACCGTTGTCATTCCAACCATTCATAATGTGTTTGAGGAGCTTCGGCCTTCGCTCCAGAGCATTCTCGCTTGCAAGCCGGCCGAGCTCATCTTGGTGACAACCCACGACAAGAGAAAGGATCTGGATGAGCTTGTTGCTACCCTCGGATACCCCTCCGTCCGCGTCTTCGACACTCCCATTGCCAACAAGCGCCTGCAGGTCTGCGAGGCCCTGCCCCATGTGAAGACTCCCATTACCATCATGGCGGATGACGATGTGACGTGGCCCTCGACTCTCATGCCCTGGATCCTTGCTCCTTTTGAGGATCCCAAGATGGGCGGTGTCGGTACCAATCAGCGCGTTCGCCGCGAACGGGATGCGCCGCTGTCTGATCGCTTGTGGAACTGGCTTGGCGCGGCTTACATTGAACGTCGCAACTTTGAGATTTCGGCCACGCACAACATGGATGGCGGTACTTCTTGCATGTCGGGGCGCACGGGCGCTTATCGATCGGAGATTTTGCAGGGCCACGACTTCCTGCACGGCTTCAAGAACGAAAAATGGCGAAGGTGGATTCTCAACGCCGACGACGACAACTTTGTCACACGCTGGCTCGTCAGCCACCAGTGGAAGACGTGGATTCAGTATGAGCGCGAATGCGAGCTCGAGACGACTCTGGAGAACGGCCCCAAGTTTCTGTACCAGTGCACCCGCTGGGCGCGCAGCAACTGGCGCAGCAACTGGACCAGCCTCGCGCGCGAGAGGCACGTTTGGGTGTAAGTACAAACCACTACTGTCGATCCCGACCCCAGCAAGCCGCATGCCGCTAACACGAAGTTCCCCAACCATGCAGCCAGCAGCCATGGTGCACCTATGCTCTGCACTTTGCAACCTTTACCTCTCTTGCCTTTGCCATTGACCCGCTTTTGCTCGCTGCTTGCTGGTGGGCCACGGCCGAGTGGGATCTTGGCAGCCGCCAATATGCATTCTGCGCCCAGTTCATCTTCATGTTTGCCTTTACCAAGGTCGTCAAGCTCATGGGCCTGTTCCGCCGCAGCCCTGCCGACATTTGCTACCTGCCTCTGTCCATCGCTTTTGGGTACTTTCATGGCCTGATTAAGCTCTATGCTCTCATCACTCTGAACATGGTATGTCATCTCTCATCTACTCGCCCGGTCTTTTGTTGTACTAACACCCACTCGTTAGACGTCATGGGGTAGCAGAGCCGATGGCGACACCAACGACGAGCAGCGTCTTGCCCCCGCACCACGACCCTCTGTCGTTCTCAAGACGCCCCCGGGCAATGCTTCTCTCATCCGATATAATGTACGTCACAAGGGGCGATCTGTACAGACTCGGGACGAGCAGGACGCAAACTGGGAAAAGCGAGGCTATGCTGCATACGACTCCAGCACATCCTACATCCCCATCCGCGTTCCCAGCGCCTTTCAAGAGGGCGCAATGGGCTATGCCGGCGACAAGGTTGTGTCTTCTTACTAAGCATCGATTTGGCCGGCGTCAGTTGTCACTGGCGCTGGCCATTCAATGGCTAAGCCTCTTTGATTTATTTCTTGTTTTTGTTTTGCCTTTTCTCCTCATGAAAACTGTACCACCAACGGAATGCATCGCCTCGAGAGGGTACACAGCACTCTCCAAGGAAACAGGGTTTCATATGCAACGCCAGGTTGCTCGGATTTACAAACGAAATTTGGGTTGCCTTTTTTCCTACTCTTTGCCAGTTGGATGGCGAAGAGAGGCTTCTGCAATGGGTCACGAATAGACTACAGCAAGTGGATGTTGAAAAGTTGATTTTGATATTTGGCGAGGATATTTCTCCGAATACGGAAAAAAGCACGCACAGTCTCTATGCTTGGAGTAAGCAGTTAATTGGCAGGAATACACGGGCTGCATGGAAGCATAGAGCCAGCAGGTTGCGTGAATGCTTGTCGTCGGTTTGGACAGCATGCTTGGCGAAACGAACCAGCCATTGTACGAGTAATCAAAGACCAGTATATCTGGCGCAGGTCCATAGATGAATTTCTGCATACAGCTAGATCTTTTTCGGCTGTAGCTTTTACTTGCAACGACGACTGATCAAATACTTGTGGCGCCGAAGGGGTTTCAAGTGAGATCCATGACGCAGGATGACCTGCAGGCCGTCGCTCCTACTACGTAGTCGCCTCCGGCAGGTGGACATGTCTGGTTGGCCCCGGTATCAGGATTCTTGGAGGTTGCACTCTGCCATGCAGGTTCATGGGGCAACATGCAAGCCAGTATTTCCATGGAGCAGGGGTGCGCTGTCAGGATAATGGCTGCGTTCGTGGTGGCTGGCCTAATGGCAGACACAAGCTTTCTGTCTGCAGTCGGATTCGGCTCTGGTTGGCTTCGCAGCCTTGTCTCATCTCGATGCAAGTTGACTGCGCCCTTGTTGTTTCGAACATGCTCTTCCTGTTCTTCGATGAGTCGATATGCAAGAAACAGAAAGCTTGCATCGGCCATCTCCATTGCTGGCGGGGCAGCCTGTTAGCTGCGCAGCGGAAAAGCATCGCATGGAACACCACCCAGCCTCTGAGCGCAGCTGACATGATGGCATCGAATAGTTGTGGTATTTTTGCTAGTGGGATAAATTGCGGCCAGCAGACCTTGGTGGTTGAGATATGAACGATGCAGAACTGGCCACGGGGATAGCAACGGACCCTTGTCTTCTTGTCGGCGCGGAGTCGATTTCCCTGTTCGGATATCAAAGGCTGAGAGGGACCCCCTCCCCCCCCCCCGGTCTGTTGACTCGTGAGGGGAAGGCAGAGATGAGAGAGGGAGAGAGGGCCAATTGCAGGCAGGCCCGTCACGTAATGGCTGTGCGCTGTCTAGGGCCAGCGTAAGCCAATGCACGCGAATCAATGCGACGCTCTCCGGTCTGGAGCAGCAAGCTGGGATCTTGCTGCTATTTCCATGCCAAGAAAAGGTGAAATTATGAGCCGCACTGCTGCTGTATTGCGCACTCGGTCTATGTGATGGTGCCATGTTATTGGACAGGCCAGTCCCATTATGCTCAATATATTGCACTAGGGCGTATTGACTGGTGATGGGACAGATGGCAGAATTGATGAGCAACGTGCAAAAGACGAAACTCAAAGGAGAAGAAGAATAATTTTGAACTTGTTGGACGCATGCGAATCGCCTTCCTAACTCGGCTGCAGCAACCTTGATCGCCGAGGTCGGCTAACCACAAACCGGAAGCCCAAAAGTAATCAAATACCTTTTCTTGCCAATACACGGTGCATGCAGGTGTGGTGGAACCGGAGGCGAGCTGTGCATGACAGGTGGCACTTGCCGGGGGACGTACACATGCAGGAGGATGAAATGGTTTTTTTTTGTGTTGCCGTAACTGTTTACTTGAAACTGCCAAATGAAGCAATCGGATCAGCATCAATTGCAATCCTGCCTTGTAACACGCAACGCGTAATAGATTACCGCGGTTGTGAGGATGCGCCATGTACCCAATTGGCCGTCTTTCCCCTCTCTCACTGATACGACACAACCCGCACCCGTACCCATGCCATGACGAGGCAAGGCTCTCAGCGTCGCCGATCCAGAGATGGGGCGAAAGCTGGCACCTCTTTTGCTGTCTGTGCCATTCTTCTCTCGTGCTTGTTGTTGGCGGCACATGGACGGTCCCATGTGAAGATGGCGTCGAGGGGTCCAACCTTCTGGTGTCAAACGACGGCAGTCAAGAACTGATAGTGTAGGAAATTCAATATCGGCGTCATATGGCTTGCAGCTGCAAGGAACAGGCTTCGGC